>JAOTRJ010000048.1:12417096-12427406 GCA_028564905.1 Leptodoras praelongus | reverse complement strand
GTATATGTCATTCCCAAGATGAATTGACGCTGTATTGGCTGCAAAAGGAGGCCCTACACCATACTAATAAATTATTGAGGTCTAAAATGACAGGTGTTTCAGTTTCATTGTCTAACCCCTGTAGTTAGCAACATTAGTACAATGTTTAGATAGCTGTCTTGCTTAGCCAATATTTCTAAGGAATAAGGAAGTAGTAATTATGTTACACCCACCCACCCCCTATCCGCCCAAATTTTCTCCCTTAATTTAGTCGTGTCCAATTCCCACCCTTTGGGATTTCTCCCATTTCACACAATGGCTGCCAGTCAGGGAGGACAAGGGTATCACGTGTTTCCTCCAAGACACGTCACTCTCATGCTGCTCATGCAACATCCAAGAGCGGTGTAACACACTCAGAGGAAAGCACTCCTACCCACCTTCTGTATACATAAGCCCACAGATGCCCATGATTTGGCCAGTGTCTCTCCAGTTGATATGGGAGAGAGTGTATGCTGCCACTCGTTGCGCCACTCGAGAGCCCTATGTTACACTTTAGTGTTATTGTGTTTGAGGGTGTAATAGCTGTACTGTTCAGTCAGTGTTTTTTTTTTACCCAGGTACAAATGGAAATACTGCTAAAATAAAAAATAGTAAATTCTAAACTAGTAAGTTCTTGTTAAAGTTCAATCTCTGTATTCATGAGTCATGCTTTTCCAAAATGCAGGTCATAATGATTTCATTAATAATTTGTTCATCAGTGTAATAATTATATAATTATATAATAATTATATCCCCAATCATCCCCAGACATCCATGTTATGTGATGTGATTAGCTCTCAGCAGTAAAGCAAAAGCTGTAAGGAGTGGTCCTCGTGGTCTCACCCCATCATCACCAGCAGTAAAGCTGAAATTCTCCCCAAAATTAGACCTTGCTCAGTGCCACTAAGGTAACCACGCCGCTCAGCCTGGAGTGATGGATGTTGTCTCACACTGATTGAAAAAGTTGAGCTGGCAGCAGAAATAGTTTTGCAGCCAGGGCCGAATTGAACGGTGTGTCCCGACTATTTTTCATCCCCTACTCATCTGTGGTGCTGGAAATGAATATTTCACATGGTTCATAACTGACATGCCATCACATTATACAGTAAAGAGGTGAACGCTCCTGTCTTCTCACCCCCAGCTCATTCTCTTACCACATCCTCTGTGTACACCGTGTGTATGTGTGTGTTCCTCTCGATCTGTCTCTCTGTCTCCTTCCAAACTGACGCAAAAGGCTAGTGCTGAGAGGTGCTGGTTATCTTACTTGAACAGATATTAAGCTCCTGTGCCTGTGGTGTGATCTGCCTGCTTGGGGAACAAATGGCTCTGGAAGGAGTTATCCTCTCTCTCTTTTTTCCCCTCATTTCATGGGATTGTTTTTGTTTCTTTTACATTGCCACTCACCATATGTGACCCAGATTTGAATATCCAAAGGCGATAGAAAGGCTATAATTGTAGCTATGGTAAGGAAAAAAAAACAGAATTGGAGAAGCATGGTTAATGGCTTTTATCTCTTCCTCTTAGGTAGAGGAGCTCTGGAGAAAAGGAGAGAGAAATGAAAGAAGGATAGAGTGTGATAAGGAGTACAATACCTACTTTATGTATGCAGGACCATCAAGGGTTGAGTGAAGTTTCCACAGTAGGTGATGATGAGCGGCGGATTAGGCCTTGAAGAAAAAAGTAATCTGAGGGTCACATTAAAAATTCTATTAGAATAATCATTCTTTGCTCTAAGCAGCAAGCGGTGCATATCTGATGAGACACTCAGATAAGTATGGTGTATCTCTCTGGGAAGGAGGCTGAAATGTGTTTCTTGAATTGTTTTAATGGTGATTCTGTCCTTGCTTATGGTTTATAAGCAGAAGATCTGAATAAATAAATGGGCCTGGGTGGCTGGCACTGAACAAGCCAGCGCATGTTACTTCGTTTTGGTTTAATTGAAATGACTAAAAAGCTCAGTGGCTCGATAATTATTTGCTACCTTTTCAGAAAGCCCCAGGATGATGAAGGCAAACTGTAAACAGACGGAATTAAAACAGAAAGTTTGACTAACCTCGCCTGCTCCTGCAGTTAGTTTTGCATGTGCACACCTGCACTTTTTTACTCATCAACTTAGCTGGTTCTGTTCCCCAAAAATATAAACCAATTAGCAATTTAAATTAAAGCAACCTTGATGAACCATTTACCGAGGTTGAATTAACAGAGTAAATATGCACAAGCAACTGACCGGGTCCAGTACGCTCCCATGCCAGTTGTCCCATTGAGCTTAATATCTGAGCTTCCAAGCACATGACATTGAAAACCAGCTGCGATTTCCTAATGCATCCCCATAATCTGAAGTGATGGCATACATATTTAGCAAAAACTAAACTGTCTCACTGTCTTTAACATAAAAGATGACGCCGAGACTAAAGTTGAACTCGATTTCAGGGGCAGCGACCAGGAAACCTGATGCAGTGGAACCAGGAAAGCCAGCAGACCATACAGTGAAGATTGCCGGAGTCATTGCTGGCATCCTCCTCTTTGTCATCATCTTCCTTGGTGTAGTGCTGGTCATGAAAAAAAGGTAAGATAGATAGCTTCAAAGCTTTGCAATCTCTCAGTAATGCATGTGTGTTTTAATGTAATGTACCCTGATTTAGACTGTAACATACTGGATTTGATTTGAGGTAGTGCTTCTGTAGCAAACATATCTAAATGATGAAAGCTAAGTGATTGTGTGCACATCGTCACATGAAAGCGAACTCTAGTGAATCTGCTCTGTTTTTCTCTCGACTCTCAAACACGCCCTTTTGTCAGCCGAAGACAGAATAATTGATTAGATTGCTCTGATAAGCGCCATTAAACTGGATGTGGCACCAGTGTATGACACATGATGAAATATTAATATTTTTTTTCCTCCATGCTATACTAAAACAAATGAACGCGCATTGATGACCCTGAAACAGGAAATAAGAAAACATTTCTGAAGTTCATTGCATGCGGGGAGAAAAAGCAAAGCAAGATAAGAGGGAAATTTTGATGAAAGCTTTTTTTTTTCCCCCAAAGAGAAGCCTAGGGCATGTTACTGCAGGGAGGTTTACGTTAGCTCTCGTCCTCAGCTGGAGTGCAAAGCCCTTTGAGTTCTGCACAAAAATACTCAGGATGAAAAACTCTGCAAATCGCCCAGCTTCTTTATAGAGCAAAGAGCCACTAAGGCGCACTGTGTAAGTAGGCTAGTGACTTTGGAACAGTCAGGACGTAATTGGAAAGAAAGACCGAGACAGAGTAAATATGTTTATAATCCATGTCTTTACCTCGTCTGAATAAGGATATTCATCTCTATTGATTCTGCGAGCGAGTTTCAGTATGGCCGGATATTTAAAGAGGCATGCCTTCATTTTGCTGGCAAAGCAAGACAGCCAGTTATATCAAACTGATTATTTGCAATGCTTAGTTTAGTTTTTAGCATAGTGAGCTTGGCATGTCGGGTGACTAAATAAATAAATTAAATAAATAAATAAATAAATAAGTATGACTTGTAAGGGGTATGGACTAATATCATGATTAGGTCTGACACATAATAAAGTGTATGTGGTATAGTTATTCGATTAGCCCTGGAATATGTGTTAGTCACCGTCCCAGTGTTTAGATATGTGTAGTGTATATAATATGTAGTAGTATTGAAAACTTTCCCTGCCTGTTTGTCTGTCTGTCTAGCTATACCTAATAAAAGCAGGGCCGTTTTCCCAAAAGCATCTTCCTTTAAATATATATATATATATAGAGACAGTGACTCCTATACAGTGTTATGGATATCATTTATGCTTTGGACCCTTTTGGGAAATCAAACTCTATCCTAACAGCTTTACCTGTAACCCTGTCTTTCTTGATCTTTCTATCTCTGCTATCTAATGTGACAGCAGCAATTTCGCTTGAGTAACAGCTTCCCATAGTTCCTTTCGCCTGCCTCTCTCTTGTGGTGCATACTTAAGGCCAGAAGAAGTTTCTTTGGCAGTAAGCACCTCAACCGCCCACGCCCCTCCTCGCCCCCATCAGTCAGTCAGAGCCAGGAAGTGCAAGCCCTTGCCCTTACAGCCACTCGAGTAGCTCCTCACTTGTGTCACCATATCAGGTTTTGTTCATTTTCTATTTTCCAGACATTAATCTTTTTACTTTTTCTTTCCTTCCATTTACATTCTCCCCTCTCCACCACTGCTTTAATCCTTCCACCACCCCACTCGGCAGAAGAACCTATCACTCCTACACTTATTACCTGTAAGTAACCACTTTGTGAAACGCTTAGTTGCCATGCTTTCTCTCCACCACACCGTTTGATATTCCATGCATGAAACCCAGTGGCTTCTTCCTTCCTCCTTTCAAACTGAAGCACAAGCTTTCTAGTGTTCTTGCTGTTTGGCACTGAAATAACACGTTTTGTCTGACGATGTCTGTCGTTCAGGATCCACTCTGATATCATTTGTGCCATCTTAAGTTTTTTGATAGATTGTAAATTCTAGACATTTATCTACATTAAAGTGATCCATGAGCACAAACTGTGCTGTATTTTGAAAATGTAAATGAAAACCTCTTGCAATGTGGCATTTATTATCATGAGACGATTCTGCGCTGCTCCAGTTTGAAGGGTGATTTAGTTATTTACTGATCCCTTGAAAGTTAATGAATAATGAGCTATTAGTTTTCCCCTTGCTATAAATTGAAGACAAAGGGAAAGCTGTGTGCCGCTCAGACCTTAATGCAGTAGAATGATGACTAACCTGAAGCCTCTGTCATCCCACAATCATCATACAGACAAAAAAAAACAGCCACGGTTGTGTCTTCTTGTTGACCTAACCTTATTCTGCATCCCGCTTCACCCTGCCATTATTCATTAGGCTTAATTCTTGAAATCATCCTTTTAACCAAAGCCCATCTCACAGCTTCAGTTGGATTTCTTCTCTCCATGTTTTGCTTTTGTTTGTGCATGGCCTTGCTGACAGCATGCAAATCCTTCTTTTGCTTTAGGCTTTAAAAAGCTTGCGTTTTCTCTGTTATTAGACTGCGGTCATTAAGACCGAAAGAGCCAGACATCCCTGTCTAGGCCCAGAGTGAGGCAAGCTGCAGAGGGAGGAGAGAGCAGTACAGCCTTGTGCTTTTAACACTTTCACGTCAAGACTCTGTGCATTTGTATCTGCTTGAGTTTATTTTGGAGTCATAATTAGATTGTATCACACCACCAAGCTTTCAAGAGTTCCTCTTTGGTACTAAATGGTCTTTTAGAAGGAATTTGTCTTGGCTACAGCGTGTGCCAGTTTGCTAGCTGTCACTGTTCCCCAAGCTAGTATTTAAATAAGACTCTGCAGAATGTCTACAGGGCCTGTAGCTAATTCCATGATGGAAGGAACAGGTTTCTTTTTTTTCCATTTCCAAAAAGTCACTATATTTAGAACTGCAGACTTGCTTTAATGTTACTACATTTTAGTAGAGTCCCCTTATCCAAACAGGGTCTCTTCCTAGTAAAATAGAAAGATTAAAATAACCAAAAAGCACGTTAGATGTATTTAGTCCTTTATAACTATTATTTTAAATAACTTATTATTTTAAAATGCATTTAGCAGCATAATATACTGTAGCTGCATTTGTGTGTGTATGTGTGTGTGAGAGAGATAACCCTGTCTTTAGGTAATGTCTGCTTGTTTCTACAATTTACATACAGCATAAATAATAGATTATAAAAGAAATAGCACCTTTAAATATTATTTTCATTACAAGACATTGACTTTTAGAATATTGGAGATTTTCTGTTTTAGTGTCTTATTAAGTTTTGGTCTCCCGTTTACAAAAAAAACCCACTCACATTAGACTTGCGAACAGTTTCTATTTCTCTTGAACTTTCTGGACTTCTAAGAGTTAATCGCAATGCTCAGTAAAGTATGTTTTGTTATTTCTGAGAATCGGTGTGGCGGCGCTGCTTTCTCCATCACTCTCTGACCGAGATGCTGCCACAGATGTGGTGTTCATAAAGCCTGTGAGGGGCAGCCTCTGGCAGGAACTCCCCCTCTCTCTCTCTCTCTCTCTCTCTCTATCACTTGCTAGTGCTTAACAGGAAAGGCACATAGACAGGCCCATTTAACTGGGCCCTGCGACAGAGTGAGCCCCGGCGTGCACGAGCCTTAATTAAATCCTGCATCGAGAGCTCACGCAGAACAAGAATCAAATTAATTGCAACAAGGGGATGTGCATTTGTCTCATTTGACAGCATCTGTGTGCTGAAGAGCAGCAGCAGGTAGAGGAAGTGCAGAGGGAAGACGAGGCAATTTGCACCCTCTTACCACAAGCCTGATAGATCGGGGAGCCATCAAGAGTCACCTTTTGTCCAGGTGGCTTGTTCGTTGCCAAGTAACCCTCAATCAAGTTTAGCAGTTCATCCAACTGACCCTCTCTAATGGCAAGGGGGTAAGATAAGCCAGCTTAGTATCACTTTGTAAATGAGTTGCCAGCATACAGTAATTTATTCAGTGGGCCTGGCTGAGCAGCAGACACTCCAACATGACTGCAAGTTAATTCATTAGTGTTAATTGGTGGATAGGAGAACACCTGAGGATTTAAATATACACCCATAAACCCTCTGGAGGGAAAAGACATACTGCCAGACTTTAAAGATATTCGCAGAGGTATATGATGTTTCTTTTCAAGATATTGAAAACTATTATAAAACCCAGGCCAAAGTTTGCACTAGGAAACATTAGCATTAACATTAGAATTTTCTTTCTCTGCGTAGGGTCAGTAGGCCATTGAAGCTCTTTACTGACAGCCACCTTTCAGTAGGAAAATCAGTATGAGATAAAAAAAAAATAGAAGAATGCTCTAACCTTTTGCTAAATAAATGGCAAAGGTTGTTTAAGCTGAATTACTGCCTAAACAAATGACCCAGTTCTTCACAAATCAGAACAGAACAAGACCTTCCACATGCTGGAGACCAGTTGTTGACTTTGTTCTACATCTGGCCTTTTTGAGAAGTGAAAATACACAAGTACATAATTAGAAGTCGCTGAGAGGCTTTTGCAGCTAGCAGAGATGGCCTTTCTGTGAAAACTGTGTCCCCTGGTGCTTTAGATTAACAGCACTCTGTTAATAATACTTATGTGATTGACTGACAGGTTACAATGGAGCACAAGAAACAAGGGAAAAAATGCCTTGTATTCAGGGAACTTTGCCAAGGTTTAGTCTGTTAGGGTGTAGCTCTTTGTGATGATGTGGCTCCATGTGAAGCGGATGTTGGCTAGTTTTCGATAATAACACGTCATGAAATGTTTTATTCCTCTTTCACCACAGAAATGGACGTCTTAATTTATTAATAGTGACACATCATAATGATGACCACTGCAGCAGCGCTGGCAGTCATACACTGAAGTACCAGAAAAACTGGTATACCAGTTAATACTTGGTAGGTCCCCCACAGGATCTTGGAGGGAACGTTGCACAGTCCTCACGCTGATGTTTGTTGAGACCCCAGCACTGAATTCCGATGTTACTTGAGGCAGTGTTGCACACCTATCACGTGAAACGATTCTAGCTTGGTCCTGAGTCTTTTTACGGTCACACTGCTGGAGTAAGTTCAAGGTTTTGCCGTAATTCTTGTAGTCACAGCACACCCTTGAAATGCTCATACATGAAAATCCAAACTTTGCTTCTACCTCTGAAATGCTATGACCCATCTCATGAACCCCAACTATTCAACAGCATTGAAAATCTCAAAACAGCTCTAGAAGCTTCCATAGATGTCAGTCGCTTTATATAGACAATAACGGATGCAACCAGTGACGTGCATATTTGGCATTGCTGTGTATTTTGCATAGGCTCCAACTTTGCAATACCAGTTTTTCTGGTACTTCAGTGTACAGTTTTTGTCAGCGTTCTTCTTCTTCTGTTTTTTTTCTTCATCAATTTTTGGTTGACAATATCATATATTTACACTTCACTAAAGCACATGAAACCTGGTATGGAATAGGTTTCTATCCCTAGGTGTGCATTGTCCTTCGTGCCTCCTAGCCTTTGAAGTGGGGGAGGCACTTTTAGGGCAATAGCTGGAAAACCATTTTGTGAAAAATTATGAACTTTTATGAACGTTGTTTTTAGAATTATGATTCTTATTATGATCTATTTGTGGAGTAGTGCCACCTAATAAATAACATTCTACACAAAGATCTAACAATTCACTAGCCAATATCTTCTGACATAAAAGCCCAAATGTCACAACATTTACATTTATGGCATTTGGCAGATACCCTTATCCAGAGTGACTTACATTTTAACTCATTTATACAGCTGAGGGTTAAGGGCCTTGCTCAGGGACCCAACAGTGGCAGCTTGGTGGTGCTGGGATTTGAACTCATGACCTTCTGATCAGTAGCCCAGTGTCTTAACCACAGAGCTACCCCTGCACTATATAAAAATTCACAGCCAGCATTAATACCACATGCTTTAGATGGACACCAAATTTTGTCAAATTTCATCCATAGGGGCACTGCATCCGACACATCTCAAGAACTGCTTAAGCTACCATTTTGCAATTTGCTATACTCATTTCATATACATATAAACTCTTGGTGTGATGATCATTGATATCTTTTCATTCATCTTCTGTTTAGTGAATCTAACACATTAGTTATGTGAAGCAGTTGTGTGCGGTTATTAAGTTCCATTATGCTTAAGACTAAGATAAATACTTGGATCTAGGCCTTGGATCTAGGAGCTTTGAGATGAGCTTCAGAGAGCTGTCAGTGACATGAGAGAATATGCTGTAAACATATTTCACTAAGTTCAAATGTAGAAGAGTGCATAGCAAGTCTGAACTGTATTCGGTTTGAGAGCAGCTTTTAAATGTATACAGTTAATAAACTGGTAGCGTGGACAGATCAGAGACTTAAAGGAGAGGGGGTAGAGGCTAAGACACTGAGACTGTGTGTGTGCAGAGAGAATTGGTGATGCTATGTGATCAGCTCAGTGTGTGTGTGGGTCAGTGCTAATGGAGCTGGGTAAAGGATGTGTCTAGATTTAGACCAAGCAGCTACAGTTTTGATGTCTTGGTGGTGTTTTTTCATGGTTTAAGGTGTTACCTGGTGCCACTAAAGCAAATTTGATCACACATAAAAGCTTTGTCAGTACAATTAGAGAACGACGCATGTTCCAGTAATTTTTAGTTGCAATTTTGCAATAGGCAAATATGCAGGCTTGTAAATGAAGTTGGTATGTGCCAGCTGCTTTCGCACGTCTCTGTACAGCCTCAGCGGCACTGATAAGTCTGTAGTGTGACAGATTGTTGATGTAAGGTCTTACAAGCGTCTGGCGATGAGCAGCAGATGTTTTGAAAGACGACGGTGTGCATCACCTGCAACAGTGTAATTAAGCTGTCAACATGTAATGTCTTAAGGTTCCTCTTCCTGTATGATCCTTCACGCACGAGATGCACATCTGAATCATAATGCAGTTTGAGTTTACTCGCTCATCTAAACAGGCAGATTATAATTGCGAATCTGGTTCAGTCAATCTTTATTAAGGTCAAAAATTACTTCTTTTTTTTCTCATGGCCAGGAATCGTCTGAGGAATCAAGTGAAACTGCAAATGTTGCACAGATGTCTTCTCTGCAAACAGTAAACGCGGTGTCTGTGCCTTGCGTAATAAGCATTCTCGAGTGCAGAAATTTTTTTGTGTTTCATTCCAACATCTTCTTTAGATATTATAATTATTCATGGCTACACAAATGTGTTTAAAGTTTGTCAAGGTAAATTTGGGAAAGCCTTGATAGCATATCACATATTAAACATTAAATGTACATCAAAACAATAGCATATCACACATTTTAAAGCTGTGTATTTAATGTACATTATGACTGAAAGAAAATGATTTCTTTTAATACGTCAGATATTATTGAACTCTTCCATTAAACTCCTCGACCCCAGCAGCAGGTCAAGGTTTAAGTCGGTTTTTCAGTGTGCAATGTCAGCAGTCTATTATGAAAAACCGTATGAGTGGATACCATATAAAAAAGGTTTTGGCCAAATTCTTTAAGAGATAATGTGATAATGTCATAATGTAAAAATAATAATGGTTGTGCGATAACGTGTTCTCCATGTCTTATTACACAATGATGATCCTGTAATGACAGACCTGCGATTAAAGAAAATTACTGTTATTCTTACATCATCCATCTGTGTCAAGGCCACAGTCACAATAAATACAGTACAGGCCAAAAGTTTGGACACACCTTCTCATTCAATGCGTTTTCTTTATTTTCATGACTATTTACATT
>JAOTRJ010000048.1:12406740-12416996 GCA_028564905.1 Leptodoras praelongus | reverse complement strand
TATTCAGGATTTGCTCAAAATGTCCCTCCAATATAGGTAAATTCCACTCACTAGCTTTGTGCAGTGTTAGGATCTGTCAGAGTTTCCATCTGTTGTTGATGGGATGCTTATTACTGTAACACTGTACCCCCATACCAGCACTGCTGACTAAAGTCTCTGACATGCACAAAAGTTAACATTAACATCAATACATCATTTTCTGCTGAAAGTCAACCTGTAGAACTAAATAATATTTTACTTAAAAGTGTCAGTCATTGTAGAAAGTGGAAACATTTTTCGGTGGAAATGGGCCAAATTGCAAACGCTGAATCAATCAGGCGAGTGACAAATGGAGCAAATATTGATAGCGAAGCTCAAATAATGCTATTACAACAGTCTCATCCTAATGCACAGACTCCTGCTAGCCATCATGGGGCAGGGGTAGGTCAGTGGTTAAGATGTTGTTGGACTGCTGATTGGAAAGTCAGGAGTTCAAATCACAGCAACCCACCAAGCCGCCACTGCTGGGCCCTTGAGCAAGGCCCTTAACCTTCAACTGCTCAGCTGTATAGTTTACATACATAAATATACCATATACCATAAATGTAAATGTCATATATGTATCAAGATTCTTTCTTGTTACTAGTTTGGTGGACTTTCCTGTCCACTCTGGTTCATTCAGAGTAAAAAAGAAACAAGAGGAGAATAGATGACTGGAGAGGAGGAAAGAGATGGAGAGCTGAGAAAAGATGAGTGGAGAACAGAGAAGAAGAGAGACCTAGACAGCACGGGAGAGATGAGTGGAAAGAAGGGGAAAAGAAAAGATATGACTGGAAAGGAGATTAGAATGTAGGACCAGAGGAAAGGAGGAGAGAGGGCTGGAAAGGAGAAGATAGGTCAGGAGGAGGAAATGAGAGGGGAGCAGAGCAGATGCCCTGATGTCCATCCAAGCGTACAAGTGTAATTTCATAAACCTTGGTCACAGTGTCTGGACTTGTCTTCTGGTCTGTTTATATGATTAAGATTGGGGTTATACTTTATTAGTTCCTTATTATAATAAAAAAAACATATATATATATATATATAATAAAATAATAATAATAATAAATACTACTACTACTACTACTACTAATAATAATAATAATAATAAATACTACTACTACTACTACTAATAATAATAATAATAATAAATACTACTACTACTACTACTACTAATAATAATAATAATAATAATAATAATAATAATAATAATAATAAATAATTACTTTTGTAGTTGTTCATTCACAATTTAAGACACTGCCAAAACCGTCATCAACTGTCTTTGGTCACAGTGGCACTAAATCTGCCACCAACGATCACGTCGAATTACAATAAAGAATAATCTTTTTAGGATTAGTGATTTCTGTCTGCCACCACATGTTTCACTTCAGTACCTACATATCTAGGAGTCACTGAAAAATAATCGCAGACCATAAAGGGTTAATTCATGCGAAACAAAATTCATGCAAAGCCCCTCAAGATATACAGGCCCTCATTATAAGGATTTCTGACAAAAGTGTCATCCGGAAATAACACACAGTGGAAATGTGTCAGAGAAAACCTAAAGGTGACCCCAGTGTGTGTTTGTAGAAGTGCAGTTGATGCCATAGTGACAGCTCATCCCAAGCTCCAGTGCGCACGCTGCTCATTTGAAAACCCTTTCATCATCACCATACATACTAATAGATCATTCGTCCTGATAATTCACGGTGATATTTTTTTGCTCTTCATGTCGGTTTGGGCCAAACTGGAATTATATTAGCAGGAGCATGTTGTGTTTCTGCACGATCAATGGATATTCGTGGTGAAAGTAAACGATTCTCATCCATTACAATTAATCGGCATGTTAATATCCTTATAAACCCATAATAGTGATGTGTTCCTGAGTGGGTGTTAAACAGAATGCGTCGTGCACATCGCCGAGATTATTTTCTCATTGTCTTTTCAGCCACGACAATTTTTTTTTTCTTAAAAACCACAATATTCGTGTCCACGTATATTTTCGAATTATTGATGAAGATGCCACAGCGTTCCTGTGCGTAAGACCTCGGCTTTTACCCCAAGGTCAGTGTCAGCGCACCCCTACCAGATGTCCAGATTTATAGCTGTAAATGCTGAACAAAATGGGTTTCTGTGCGGCAGTGGTCTGGACAGAGTGACTTCCTCAAGGGTACATCTGCAGCTCGGCTCTCCAGAGGCCCTGGCCATCACAGCTTCTAACCACCTACAGCATGGCAGGGGCTTTTATTTATGCTTTTCTCTCAGAAAAAAAAAATACACACATACTTCTCTTTAAAAGTATCTTTCACATTTTTTTTATCTCTCCATTCCAAAGCTGCATGGTTTCAAGTTTTAACTTCAAATGGACGAGCAGATGGAAAGGAGAAATGGAAAATGGCTGTGGTTGGTTCTGAAAAAAAAAAAAGAAAAGAGAAATTGAAATGGTGAGAGAGGAAGTCTGTAGGGACGGTGACAAGCATAAGGTATGCATGGGCAGTAGATGTGTTTTCCATGTGTCGGGTAAAAAGCACAGCAGGTTGTTCCTGGGTGCTTGTGTACTTCAGTTTGTCCTTCCTATGCACACTGTTTCAGCATAGTTAAGAGCCACTGAATAAAATCCTGGTGTTATACTAAATCTAAATCTAATGGCGCTTTTCCACTGAAAGACGACGAGACAATCTCAGTGCATCATGGACTCTTAAATGGAGGAGATTCCACCATCTGGACTCCTGAGAGTCGCATTGTAGTCTAAGAAAACCAGGACCTAGGTCGAACTGGTAGAACTGTAACAGGATTACCAAGGTGCCATAATGGCTCCAAAAAAAACCAAAAAAAACCAGATCTCATCTGACGTGATGAGTTTGTCTCTCAGCTGGTGTCAGACTCTTAAAGCCCCACAGCAGCTTCTCCAGCATTGGCTTCCTTCTTAGGATTGATGGCGCCGACATAGCCACTGAGCACTACCATGTCATCTGTCTCGTATCATTTTCTTTCCCCAACAGCAAGCAGCTAAGAAAGTGCTTTTTTATTGTATGTCAACATTTTCAACCGAGTGTTGTTGTCTATTCAGTGGGAGTTCGAACATCTTCTAGACCCAAGCAATTATTCCATTCTCACAGGCATCGTGTACAGCCTTATACATGAGTTATAACTGATCTACACTTACAAGAGGATCTGTAGCATCTGATGCCCAACAGGCATTGTCCCTTTCCCTAAAATTTCTTCAGAGCTTTTTAGGAGGTCTCCGTAGAGCGGGCTCACATTTGTTTTCCATTTCCTCTCCGCTTGCTGTCCTCATTGCACCATGAGACAAAGTGCATTCTGACATTTGCAAGCAAATAGGCTGCTCTCGCTTTTGTCAAATTCCCTGGCTTTTTTTTATTTTTTTTAGATAGGGCTTCAATCGCTCCTCCTTCCCAGGTGACTGCATGAAATAGAGACAATTTAAACATCTCAGACAGAAATGGATGTAATGTTCCATGGACTTGGTGCCCATTCATTTTGCATATTGCAAAAAAAAAAATGTTTCTAAAAAAAATAAAAAAAACTAAGAAAGCACAAGAGAAATTTCCTGCAAAGTTATAACTAACAGCATTTACATATCACTTTAGGTTCCATTACCGAGGAGATTGTGTCCGTCCAGATGTTTTGGCGCTTTTGCATCTGCTATTGTTGAAACCATTATCATTGACAAAGGTAGAAAATAAAACTCAACTGAGCTTGAGGGACTACATTTTGTCAATCAAGGACTTATCTGCCAACTGTGATGTTGCTGATAATGAGCTTATTCGTTCGTACACCACACAAGCCAGTGTCTCTTTTTTTGAGAGAAAACTCTGTAGGCTAATTCAGTACTTTTGAGCTATTCTGTGATTCCTGCGGCTTTCATTTCTATGCATTTAAACAGTAAAATGCTGACACAAGTGAAGTTAGACATGAATGAAAAACTAAGAGTAGAAAATAAACAAAATGTGTGAACTTGTCTGCCTTGTCTTTGCCCATCTGCTGTTAGTACTGCAGATTTAATTGAAAGAAACCCATGAAACAAGTGAAATGCTGTGGTGACTCAGTGGTTAAAGCTGTGAACTGATCAGAAGGTTGTGAGCTCAAACCCTAGCAACACAAAGCTCCACTGCTGTGTCACCAACCAAGGCTTTTAACCCTCTCTGCTCAATTATATCTATATTTAGCTGTAATTTGCTTTGGAGAAATGACTCAACCAATTGGGTAAACGGAAGTGCCTGAACAACTGGTACAGCAGTTAATACTTGGTAGGCCCCCCACCCCACCCCATGGGATCTTGGAGGGAACATTGCAACATTGCCTCACGCTGATGTTTTTGAGGCCCCAGCATTAAATTCTGATCTTCCTTGCACGCTATCAAGTGAAACGATTCTTGCCAGACGTCGCTGGTCACTTTCACCCAGAGTCTTTTTACGGCTACGCTGTTGTTGTTTTTGCCGGAATTCTTGAAATGCTTATGTGTGTTTTGCTTCTATCTCCAAAATGGTGGAAACAGCTCTAGAAGCTTTCATAGATATCTGTCACTTTATATACGCACTGATGGTTACAGCCAATGATGTGCATAGGTGGCATTGATATGTATTTTGCATAGGTTCCAGTACCAGTTTTTCTGGTACTTCAGTGTAAATGTAAGTCATGTGATCCTGGGCATTAAATTCCTAGGCTCTTTTGCTTCTAGTGCATTCTGGGAGCACAGACACCAAAAACAAAAAGTTAATAATCATTATTGTAGTTGGAGCAATATAGAGGGGTGGATGTGCATTAAGTAAATATCAAAAATCAGTGCAGTACATGTAGGCTTGTGTGCTCTAAGACATTGAGCTATATCACCTTTATCTTCCAGTGTAGTAGCACTTCTATTTGCGATGGTAATAATATTTTGTTTGTGGTATTTTTTTAAGACGGCACTAACATTCTACTGAACCATTAAACATGCTGTGTAAATCTGAGCCTAAATGAGAATCAGTACATTCTGTGAAACTCGTGTGTCTCCCCCTCGGGTGCCTTTTGTATTTATAGTGTTAATAGAACTAATTCCCAGGCCCCAAATTACAGATAACACATTAGATGACAATGTATGTTAAGTGTCACTTTGGCAACAAAC
This sequence comes from Leptodoras praelongus, assembly GCA_028564905.1. NCBI lineage: Eukaryota > Metazoa > Chordata > Actinopteri > Siluriformes > Doradidae > Leptodoras > Leptodoras praelongus. Next base: position 12,411,850 of record JAOTRJ010000048.1, on the reverse strand, counting down.
AAATTTAGAGAAACAGTTAAACTATTAGCTTCCTGTTGAGTCGCCCACTTGTAGAAATGTCGGGAGGGTGAAGGGTGCTGGCGGCCATCTGGAAGCGAACCGAACGCCGGAGACCTATATAGAGCTGGTGACTGTGGGAGACCTTCATTAGCTCACGGCCGTCTATTAGCGGGGACTACGCGCTGCTGTGTTTAAAGGTCACCTGCCGCTTTCTCCTTTCAGTTGTTGCAGTAACGGCATGAGATACAATTATACCCATCAAATGTACCACAGGCTTTCAGTGAAATCACAAGGTCTCGCATTCAAACTCCTGCTGTCATTTAGCATAGTGAGATTTCCCATTCTCTTCAAAGAGATGAAAGGGAGGAGGAATCATCCTTAATGACGGGAATGTGCAATAAGCTCATATTGTTCTCGTTTCCTACATTTTAAATGGCAGGACTCTGTATTGTTTGCTGCTCTTTTGTGTTTGTTCTGTAGCGCTTTAGCTTGCGTCTGTCTCTTGAGTCATTAGTGTTGTGCAAGCTGGAATTTGTCCCCAATTTAACAGCTCCGATTATTTCCCTGTACATGAATGCTTTGAAATGAGCTCAGCTCTGCCATCTTTATGATTATCGTGCTCACTGTAATTTTCCAGCACTTTCTGCAGACACTTTAATTTGGTTTTACGTGCAGTGGGAGAGTGACTGCACAGTGGCAAAACTTTGCCAATGCAGACGTCCCTTAAAGCAAGATGCTGATTTTGATGAGGACGAGAGCTTGTAAATTTTAAGCTGGTATTTGTAAGGCGCTGCAAGAGAGATTTAAGCGTCTGCAGTTAAAGGGAGAACTCGGCAGTTTGAAGTGTTCTGTACCACCACGGAAATCCCTCTTCAGTAAATCAGATTTGATTAATTGGGAATGTAAATTAGCATACGGTTGCGAAATGGCTGTTAAAACACCAAAGCAAAATTTATATGCATCTGGTCCGAGTGGTTTTCTCCTTACAAACACTTTGCTTTAGATTTAACGGCTTAATGCTTTTTGTCAGCTCGACTGTTGGAGCGAATTCCTGCTGGACGTTTATGCGTGACTTTATTTAGCTGATATCAAATCAATTACTGTAGACTCTGTGACAAGCGTCTGTATAGTGCAGGGGTTTTTTTGAAAATCGGAATAAAGCACCCTGGTTAAAGAAAAGTGTTTGCGTTAAACCATCAAATAATAATTTGTTGTCCATTTTCATATTGGGGATGGTAAAAGTTCATTGCGGTTCTCAAAGGGGAGTATTTGTGCTGAGTGGGTCAGCAAAGCTACAGCACATCAGCTGGATTAATGTGATGTAATCTAAACAGACAATAAGAAATGCCATGCAGCACACATGGAGAAAGGTGGAGGTCAAGCAGCATAGTCACATTGATAATGTCAGCATCAGATAGTCATTTATCTGCTTCTTTGGGACTTCTTATTGATGCAGCCCCTCACAGGACACAAAATATACACTAACATGGTGTTTAAGAATCACAACCCTGTCTTGGATAAAGGATTTATTGAAGAGTGAGTGGTGTTAGAAAACAACAGTCTGGCCATATGCTATAACTGAGCAGAGTTTTCTAATGTAGAACTTTGCTTTGCTGGAAAACGCTACAGAAAAGTTAACATTCAGAACAGGGAGCCATGAGATGACATGGCAGAGGAGAAACGCATTTTTACCCAAAAATCCCTTTGGGCTATGGGAGAGCTTGTCTCTTTTTTCCATTTGTAAAAAGCCCCAATCTCTCTGACCTTCAGCATCTAAATGCTTGAAGGTGAACTGGAAAGAGAGAGATGGATTTACTTTCATTTATTTATGTTTAATGTGCAGACTACAGGGCCATGTTTGGCTGTCTGCTGATGTCCCTTTTTTAAGACCACTTAATGCTGAGCAGGATCCATCAGATTCCAGGGAGTGGACTTCCATTAGTGATAAGACCATGTCCCCAGCCAGGTTCTGGTAAGAGCCAGGTGGTGGCAGCAATGGTAAGCACCACTTTCTGCATTAAAATGGCCCCCAGCTCCTGGACCTACATGCTGGAGAGTGTGATTGCTCTGGAGGGCATTTGGGATGTTCACCAGCCTGTTAATCACATCCGCAGCCTCCATTTGCAGATGATGGCAGTTGAGCTGCATTTACACAACAGGATGTTTGGCTGCCATGTTTAGGCTATGTGTAGTTATCCCTAAGCTGGTTCCTGAGCCTGGTGGACTAGCTAAGGGCTGTTATTAACAGTGGCATCAGTTTCATAGGGTGAAAAAGGGTAGAAAAGACTAGGGTCAAAAAGCCAATACCAGTACATTTGAGAGATGATTCTTATGGTTGTTAATTGATTTACCCTTTTGGCTTAAAAGGGTCTTCGGATCTTATATGAAGGGTTTGGGAAAAGATATAACCTGGCGTGTTGATTTCATTTTACCTCCAACCAGACAATATGTTTGGTATAAGACTTGTTATTCTTCTGCTCAGGGGCCAGCATACTAATTGCTGCTTAATATTTTCTGAAGGTTTTAAAGACACCTGTGTATTAATGCTTCGAGGCAGCCCGGCAAAATGGAGCTGAATCTGAACCAACACCTTGGCAAGGTTACTAGAGATAAGGACTAACATTGCGTCAGTTTCCACAGCAACCATGTGTCATCATATCCAAAGCTGCCACATCACGCTTTATTGACTCCTTCAATTAAAAAAAAATGAAGAAAGCACACAATGAACAGGCAGAGTTGTTCGAGTTAGCGGTGCGCACATTCATGCCCTTCAAAACTCTTAAGTCAAGCCTGGCAGCGTCACTTAGCCTGAGGTGAAATGCTCTTCACAGAGACTGTTTCTTTTCTTCATCAGCATATTCTCTCTCTCCCGTCAAGGAGATAGAGTGTGTTCTCCTTCATAGTGACAACATGTCTCAGGAGGGCGCATTAGCGAGATGGTACCAGTCATTGTGCAGGTATTTAAGGCCGTGACTGTCCCGCTCTGAGCACTCGAAGAGCGCTGGTCTTGTATGACATTTAATATGAGCATATTTGTGTTCAAGCATGAAGTCAGGAATCACCAATCCATAAAGTGAAAGTGAACAGGATTCTCTGAGTTTTTATGTATATAATTTGTCAGCTGGCAAAGAAAATATGAATGAAATCTTTTTTTTTTACTTATAGGTTGTACTAAAACAGCTGTACATGCAATTTTATTTTTATTCATTCATTTCATCATAATCCTTAATCTGTGGCAATCTTTTATATGTTAGTATATGATTTCTTTGTCTTTGAATGAAGGAAACTTGCAAAGAAGCGTAAGGAGACCCTGAGCAGCAGCACAAGGCAAGAGATGACGGTAATGGTGAACTCCATGGATAAAAGCTACACAGAGCAAGGCACCAACTGTGACGAGGCCATCTCCTTCATGGACACACACAACCTCAATGGAAGAAGTGAGTTGGTTACTGATGAAATTCTGTATTTTAAAGAGTTGTCTTTGGTAGCCAAACAAAAAAACACAATCCTTTGGCTACCTTCTTAAACTTTCAGGACCTATTGTCAGACCCAGGCTTACATTCTTCACTCTCACAACTGTATACCTTTCCTATTAGTCTCACTCTATTGTCCGAATCATGCATAGCACTAACTAAATAATGTGCTTTGATGAACAGCTGAATAACTAGATGTCCCACACAGTGAGAAAGAGAAAGAGTGAAGTGCACTAAGCATGCCAAATTTCAAAATGGGATATGGAAATGTGTTGTTTGCAGCGCCCTTTATGGAAGAAATGTCACGAAATCTAGGCCGCGTCTAAAGACTGTGGTAACGATGCAGGGTGCGGAGCCTTTAAATCGCAATATATTGACTAATGAAGTTTTTTGTTTTGAACTACTAATTATTCATAATTATCTAGTGTATTGTACCTTGCCATGAAAGTTAATCATTTTTGGCTACATTTTTGGGTTTTGACCTATGGTCCAATCAATTGAGCCGACCCCACTTCATGGGCGCTAGCAAGAAGGGCAACATACACCTAGGAACACGAACCTTATATTCTGTATCAGACGTGGAGTGAAAATCATACCAAATTTCAGGTTCATTGGTAGTGTTATGAATTGGTGAATGGATGGATAGATGGAGACACTGATGCAGAACAAAAAAAGTCACATTTAATGACACAAACAGAGATGAACAGGACAATGGCATGGAATGAGGATACTGAAGTCCGGAGGCACGGCGCTTGGGAGCGCTGAGGCGACGAGACGAGAGGCAGAATGACGTCCGGAGAAGTGGGCGTCGCAAAGATCCTGCCGGGAGATAAAGCACGGAGGCGCGTTGCTAGCTGAAACACGGAGGCGCGGTGCTTAGACGTCTTGGGCGATGAGACGAGAGGCAGGATGACGTCCGGAGAAGTGGTCGTCGCGAAGATCCTGCCAGGTGATGAAGCACGGAGGTGCGGTGCCAGCTGAAACACGGAGGCGCGGTGCTTGGAGTTCAGACCAATCAGTTCAATCCAAACCAAACCAATCAAACCAATATTTCCCCCCACAGTCTCGAAGAAATTACCTATAAATAGGAAGTAGGCGGGACTAGCGAAACGAGAAACGGAAGTGGGCGTGATCTCATGGTTCCTAACAGGTAGAATGTAAGTTCAGGATATCATTGACCAAATATTGATTAGGAGGTGACAGAAGAAAAAAAAATCCTTGACCAAATCCATGACCAGCATCACTAGCTGCAATGGTCATCTGGTCAATAATCTGGAAGTTTAGTGGATAGTAAAGTGACAAAACAAATTCAGAACCATTCAATTCAGTGACCAGAGTGTAAAGCTAAGAGCTCTGAATCATGCCTGGTTCACATCTCTGGGTTCAGCATTCACTTGCTTCAGTCTTCATTTCTTTCCTCTTGGGTGTTGTGATGTCTGTTCTACAGCTTCCAAGCCCATAGAACAGCTGGAACTTCTCTGTGAGCTTAGCTCGAGTGAAGCCTGTCTCCTTCTCTATCTATATCCTCTACCCTTTAATGAAGTGTTAACACATACTTTCCAGGCCAAAAGTTTGGACACACCTTCTCATTCAATGCTTTTTCTTTATTTTCATGACTATTTACATTGTAGATTCTC
>JAOTRJ010000048.1:12381612-12398270 GCA_028564905.1 Leptodoras praelongus | reverse complement strand
TAGTGTGTGGCTTCTGCTTGGTTGGAAGGAAAACCTGCACCCACACGGCCCTTTGTGGATTGAGTTTGAGACCCCTGGTCTAGATGTTAGGGACTCAAGTTTGAGACTTGGACTCAAATCACGCTTAAGTCGCACACACGGTGACTTCAAACTTGACTCGAGACTCATCCTCAATAGATTCGATACTCGACTTGGACTCGAGATTCAGGACTCATAAGCGATCTTAATTGAAATTTTTATTCTTTTGGCACATTAACATTTAGGAAATGTCGGATTAGCTGGATGCTGTTCTCTCCCTTATTATCATTTGTAACTTTATGCATGTGTGCAGTTACAGATGACACTTGAGACTTGCGCTTGCAAAAAAAAATGACTTGGATGTTAGCTTGTGCAGTTTGACCTTGCCTGTTAACAGGAATGTGTGATGTGTATTCTCTGAGGAGCAAGCCAGCTCAAAGCACTTTAAACTTTGCAATGTCAACGATCACACTATGTATGTGTATGTGCTCAAAGAGAGGTGGAAGGTGGGGTGAGCAGGCAGTCAGAAAGGAGAGCCGGATCGAATTAGAAAGAAGCGTTCTCCATTCTGATAAGGTGCCACAGGACCAGCAACACATTCAACATTCAACCTCAAATTAATTGAATGTTAAGAGTTTTTCCAAAACTGGAAATGTAACACACACATATTAGCTCAGCTCTTACAGACGCCTGGTATTCTGTGTCCTTCAAAGTGCTTGTCCTGTTGATGATGCTGCGTATGGGAATGTGCATTGAACTGAAAATGTTGAAAACATGATGGTCCTCTATTCTTGTTCAAGTATGCAAAATCTCATACAATCATAACAAATACTAATATCCTTTCTACTTCTTGATTAGGTTGTCCTTCACCCAACCCCGAACAGTCCAAAGCAGTCTGAGCTGCATAAGATGACCGTGACCAAGGCCTGCCCAGACCAAGACCTGAAGATCAAGCTGGCTGTTCGCATGGACAAGCCCCAGAACATGAAGGCTTGCGGGTACGGTTCGAACTGACAATCCAAACCAGTGCACTGCTTTGTTGTTACTCTTTTTTTTTTTTTCTACATAGCAGTACAAACAATAAGGTATCATGGTTTAACAGAACACTTATAGTGCCCCAAGAGCTCAACTACAGCTCTGTCATTGCTCTGTAGTGTACCATAACACAAATTGTGCTTACTGCCTTGTGTGGCTGTGCGTTTCAAAAGCATGAATTGTTCTTCAGGTTCATTCACATTTTGTCTCTTTTACTACATAGGTACTTATGGGCTTTTGGGAAGAATGTTTGGAAGCGCTGGAAGAAGCGCTTCTTTGTTCTGGTCCAGGTCAGTCATCTGAGTTTCTGCTGTGAGTCATGCAACGGAAAAATGTCTAGAGAAATAAAGGATGAAGGAAGATGTGACATGACTCAGAATGGGATGTTACCTTACAGAAATAACAAATGCTGGTGTCAATCTCATCCAAAGATTCAACTCCTTGAATTGAGAATGTGTGTGTGTGTGTGTGTCCTTAGTACTTTTAGAGTAATAGTCTTAACACCTTTAGTAGTGCTAATATATATACGTAGCTAACATTAGTTCAGCTTTGCACTGTACTACCCATCTCTGCAGGTCAAATAGCTACAAAGTACTAATTCAGGTTACCATTCATTTTCTGTGAACCTGTCCAACACGGAGCGACGATTTCAACAGCAGCAAGAAACAAATGACAGTGTGGCAAGAGCGGCCTATCAGTCGAGATTTTCTCAGTCCTTTGCAAATTACGTACGATGCAGTGAACACATTCAACCGATTGGCTTACTGCCTACTCCTACTGCCAGTCCTATTGTGTGCATGACAGACTTTTCTTCAGGTTCCCACTTATAACAAGTGGTCAAACTGTTACCCACAAGAGACAAACTACAAGCAATATGAGCAGTGTGTTGCTTAGTACTGTGAACACAGGGTCAGAGTTATTTATTTCAATGAAGAAACAGGCATGGCTTCAATATCTTAAAAGGACATTTTTTTCAAGGATTTTGTTCCTATTAACTGAAATGTTGAGTTACACAGTAGCTCTCTGTTTTAGAAGCCATACATAATATACATAACCTGAAGAAAATGTTTACATTCATCTTAGAGTGGGAGGAATACAAGTAGGAGGTGCAGATTAATGTTGGTGTCAGAGATTTGTTGATCCAGGAACATGTCCTACTTCAGAAATCACATTCATTTACTAGGGACATTTTCTTTCAGCAGCTGTTGTGATGCATTATGTTTATTGTCGTTTTATTTCTTTGTTCGCATTGATTTGATACCTTTCAAAAACTCTACAGACCTTGTGTTTTGCTGAAGGTACAGGTGCAGATTACAATGCTTTGTCTGAAACAGGTGACTGATTTTTAATAACCACCCTCCTCCTTAATCCTACTAGGCAGTGAGACAAAGCACACAAAGTTGCAAGACACAAGGGTGCTTGTCAAATGTGAGCAAGAAACTGAGTATTATTATCTATTGAAAAGTTGCTCCGAGGCATGGCAGTGATGAATCTGTAATTATTGTTTGTGCGTGGAGTTTGATGTGGTCCCTTGATGCAGCCATCTAATTTTTCCTGGAGTAATCCAATGTGAAAAATTACCTGAGTTTGACTTTTGGAGCATGCACACAGCCGTATACATGTTTGGACTCATTATTTTTAGCCCACCAATTAGGTGTTAGCTTATTGACTGAGATTCAAAGGCCTAACCAATAGTATTCATTGGCCTAGAGGGACAGCTGCAGCCTGGAGCTCCCTCTCAGCCATTTTACTTTTTATTCTGTCTCCATGTGCTGCAAGGCTGCACTGGATCTTAATGATTCTGCTCCATAGATTTATACATGCAATCATTTTTTTTTCCATGCAGCCAAGTCTGGAAATCATTATTTTCTATCATAAATTTCAGTCAAGTGATACAGAGTTTATTTTGCGATGAATGTTTTCTATTCAAATGTCAGACATATTATATTTTTATGTGGGTGTATAAAGCATTGTGCGATCATAATAACTGAAACAATATTTCAGTTTGTCTGACAGAATTTGTACTTTATAAACCCCCTTTAAGGCGTTTGTTTATACACTTTTGAATATATGAATCTCTCTGCTGGCTTCTTTTTTTTTTCAGCTGACATGGCACAGTCAGAAGTTCGACACGTGTCTGAACTATTTCGTCTGTGCTCTCATTATTCTCCCCTACTGCGGTCCCACTGTTGGACTCTGCATCTCATTACCGCCTGGCAAACACACCAAGCATCTAAAGGTGCTCGTGCAACCCCCCCCCCCCCCTCCTTCTCCCTCCAAAGGCTCAGAGATGCCACGGCTCGCTGTCACTCACCCGACATGAAAGGACAGCTGTCTCCAAAGACACAAAGCTGCAATGAATAACAAACCAGCATCGTGTTTGAAAATTTAAACTGAGCCTGGGTATAGAGAGAGGGAGCCAAGCCTTCACATTGTTGTCAATATGTATTAACCTAACTTCAATGGATGCGTTGGAAGGGAAAGCAATCTGCATTAAATATGCCTGCCCTTCAAAGTGTCCCTCGCTGAAACGGTCATACTGCTACCAATGTCAAGTCCCTGCCTGGTCAGCAGGAAGGTTATGTGATAAACACCATTCTTTTAATCTAGTAGGAAGATGTGCCTGTACCTGAGCCTTTAATGATATGTGCATATTAAGTCTCTAAATAGACTAGGACCTAAAACCAGTTACTAGCACCATTTGCCTTTTAGAATATGTATACCGATTTGCTTAGCGAACGGTTTGCTTTAACTCAAGTCAAACTCAACACAAGTTCTTTAAATCATATTCACATTTTTTTAAAGGCTTTAACTGCACCCATTGAGCAGGAGACAGGGCTGCAGCATGCCTCCCATCCCCAGGTGCTCCCTCCTGCCTTCTGCTTTCTCTGTGGGGAACTTCAGCAGAAAACGGGAGTCATCACTCTGCCTGTGTCATTAACCATGCTGAGGCTGATCAAGGCACTTTGTTCTTCAGACAAATCCAGTGTCATCGTCACATTCACAGCCAAAGGATGTTCAGTTTCCCTAACAGAAAGAGCAGTAGTCACTTGCAATCACCAGCAATCATATCAATTGTCTACGCGGCCGTTTGTGGATAATAATGCATCATTATGCTCTATTTATACCTCCGAGACGTACTTTATGGAGAGGGAAGCAGGCAGCTGGCAGCATTAAGAAGCTACTATGAGCATGAGCATGAGCACAAGCGCTCCAACACCCACCCACCCCCATGAACAAAGTAGATCTGCTTTTGAAGTTTGTCTTCCTAATTAGCTTTAATTGTGTGGCTGAGTAGTTTTGAATGGGCAGATTCCCCATACTGCATTAATATTTCATCATCAGTTACTGTTCAGAAGAGTGTCAGCTTTAATCCCATCGCAGGCTGCATTTTTTTTTCAGTCTTTAATTTCTACCATTCGAGCCCTTTAGTGGTGTCAGAGAGACAGGCAGCGAGGTCGGTTTTCCTCAGCCGCAAACTCTGAGCCAAAGCACCTCTAATAGCCCTTAGTTCTGACACTACTCCCAGGGTTCCTTGCTCCTGTCCCTTGATGTCAAATAATGATGTGACTCTAGTTAGTGTAACTGTCTTCTTTTCCACTGGTTGCATTTGAAGTCCAACTCAGCCATCATTTAAGACGGTAACCTTTGACCTTTTTTGTGCCTTCGCCGCTCTTGCTTCTTAACGCTTGTCTCTGCCTGTTTTGATTTCTCTCCACAGAGTTTCTTCGAAGGGCAGGCTGCACCCTGGGACTCTGCAAAGAAGGACGAGAACAGGATGAAGAACCGTTACGGAAACATCATTGCATGTAAAGACGATCATCTTAATTTGACCTCACTATCAGCTTGTTTGTGTCATACAGAGCGTAGCTCACTGGACTTCCTGTTCTGCGTAATTGCTCTTTTGATTACATTCCCTTTCTTTCGGGTTACAGCACAGATTCTCGCTCAAACTCATATTTGCATATGGCTGTCTGTACGCGTACGCATCCATATAAAGTGGATCAGGATGTTGCTCAAAATGAGGCTTGATGGTGCAACAGTCTATTTTTTTTCTTTTCACCGGAGTTCTTCTTCAGTCACCTTTCCCACTTCTAGCACAGACACTATAAACCATTTCTCCCTCTGAGAGGAAACAGCTCGCTCAGTTTGGCTCCACACACTTCCTGCTCCTGGCTAATGAGGCACCAGCCAATCCCAGGCGAGCAAGAGCCCTAGGCCATGTTAGACCTGATAGAGAGAACACTCTCAAAGGACTGGCAGAGTTGCAAAGTGGAAATCCTTCACAACAACTTAGCATCTCCTGTCGGAACAGGAAGGGAAAGCTGCAGCGCAGATGGCAGATCGGCAGATGCTTATTTCACAACGTTATGTCTTATTATCTGCTGATGTAAAGTACCCATTATTTCATAAGGACTGTAAATGTAGAAGTGGAAGCAAACATTTCATGTTATGAAACGATCTCTAGCACTTGAGCGCAGTATTATGTGCTAGGGTTATAAATACACACTCTAACCTAGTGCTTAAAACTTTCTTTCACTTGAATCCTTTTCTTTTACAAGCAACATTAATCAGTAGTAATGTATTTAACTCGTATGTTTATTACTCACCTTTCACCACCTCACGTTTCTTTCTTTTTTTTTTCTTTTTTTTTTCCCGCAGATGACCACTCCCGTGTCCGACTACAGGCTATAGAGGGGGAGCAGAGCTCAGATTATATTAATGCAAATTACATCGACGTAAGTATGAACACTTGCCAAGAGGTCAGCGTGTATGGTCAACGGGTTTGTGTGTAGATGCGATTCCTTTCAGTCTAATAGGAGTGGTTAAGGATTACATTCTCACCCCTGTCTTAGCCCTCCTACTACTCACGAGGAAAACATCATTGATCCACACAGTGCTGACAGATTTAGCATAGATTTTCTTGCCCAGACATAAAGCCTATTATTACCCAAGCTCTTAGCTGAGCCAATTAAGAGAATAGTAATTTAGTCGAGTTGACACAAAGCAAGTATAAGTTTCTCTTCACTCTCTGCCATGGAAGCAGTGTTGGGGATAAGCTGTTTTTTGCATACATTACTGATGTAGTTATTACCTCTGAGATTAGTCCAGGATGCTGCGCGAGCTCAAGAGAAATTCATACGGATTGGAATAAATGAGGATGGTGCGGATTATTTTTGGTTGATTGTTTGATTTGGTTTCATATAAATAAAAAGTAGCTAGTAGTGAATGTTTATACAGAATCATACTAATACTAATACTAATGCTAATCTTGTCCCTTAAGCTTGATAACTTTTCATACATATGGAGTCATGGAGTGAAGACTTCTGCATTCTAAACATGCCGAGAACACATGTTTTTAAAAATGCACAAGGCAGAAGGCTTTGAACGTTTACACAGAAAGCTGCCTTCTCGTTGTACTTGGATGTGGAATACGTGTATACTCTCCCTGTCACCCTGTGTGTCATTCAGCACGGAAAAAAAACACTGCGGAGCGAAGGATCAATTTGTTGGCGAAATTTTCTGTAATTGTTTTCGCCTTTTTAGCAACAAAAGTAGTTTGCTTTGTCCTATGATACTTTTCACCATTTCCCATTTCACAGATGTTTCGGGTTAGTGCACCTCAGGAACACAAGGATATACTATGCAGCTTCAAAAGCCCCAGATCATTTCCTTTCCTGTACCTTCTGCCAAAGCGTTGCCTTATAAGACAACTGACGTGAGCCGGCATAGGCAACAGAGCATTAAGACAGTTGTCTTCTATTTCGGATCCAGTCATGGTTTTTGCATTTAGACCCAAAGAGAAACATTCTAAACATGACTAAACATCCCAGTATACCCCCCCCCTCTGCTTTAGTATAAAGAACCTCTGTTGTGTCTTTGCTCCCATCAAACAAACACTGTCTAATGAAGTTGGACACATGTAGAGTAGCATAGTCCGTTGTCTTCGCTCTTTCCGTTGGGCTTTGTTTGAAAAAAAGATTTCACTGGCAGAGCAAAGTGGTTACACTTCAAAGGAAGTTGTTTTGAATAATGGAGGCATGCTGTAGCCTCACGGTTGCTCTGGGCTGCTCTCAGCATCCGGTCTCATTGGAGGAGCACAGCGACCTGGAGTGACTTTGAATGTTTACTGAACTGCTGTCGATCATTGGCGTTTTTGTTGTCATGGGAGTCAAAGGATAAAAAGAATAATCATTGCCACCTGTCCGTGCTTGTCTGTCGGTGCGTAGGGTTATCTCCCTGTTGGACCCAATCCCGTGAAAAATTTCTCTCTAATGTTTACACTTCCAGCTAGAGCTGTGGACAAAGTAAATGTTATTTTCACCTCCTGTCAGCCACCCATTTCGGATAAACATGCCCTACCAGCCCTTACACATACTGATCGCCTCCTCTCCTCCCACTCTCTTTGCCATCTCCATTTCCCCTCTTTAGCATGCCTATTCACTTGTCATTAGGACACTTTACGCCTGCCTTCAAACAGATCCGTGGATGCTCGAAGCAGATGGAACAAGCTCTTCACACACTGAATTATTTACCTGGCCAGCTTTTAGAGCGTGCTGCGATACGGTCAAGACACTTAGCATCTCAAAGGACGATTAGTGAAAGCATGTCTCGTTGTCAGACACCATTATTATATTGTACATGCTCAAAGGAGCGATATGTGAAGGAGGATTAATCTTGCGTGCCTGCTCTATTCCAGCTTTTAAAAGTAGTTCTTTTTCTTGCTTTGTAGCATTTATTGTGCCAGTCAGTCACGCTAACAATGTGCAGTTTTGTTTAGTGCATGAAACAAGCAGTACGGAATTACTGTAGATAGGTTACAGAGCCCAGGTAATAGGGGTTTAACTGCATGCTATTGTGCATCCAGGTATTACCTGGTATGAGATGAACATCATATCAAGATGAAGACGTCATGCCGGTTTGCGTTTCTGTCAAGCTGAGCTTGTATATTGATGGTCAGTGAGTGAGGCATCTGTGTTACCTGTCACCTCAGTGTCTCCTCATCTTACCTACAATGAGAACACAACTTTTCCCTTAAATTCTGATTCAAAACATTCATCAAGCTAGACTGAGCAGTCTAATTAAACCACGTAGTAGTTTGAATCGATTCTTTTAGGGCTGGTCAATAATGTGTAGAGGAGTCTTATAAACACTTTGCACCATTGACAACCATTTGAAAGTCTTTTTACAGTAAAATGTAGTAGGAAACTGGGATGAGAAGGCAGGGTCTGCACCCCTGGAGCAGAGAGGGTTAAGGGTCTTGTTCAAGGGCCCAGAATTGGCAGACTGGGCTTGACCCTCTAACCTTCTGATCAGTAATCCTAAAGCACCTAAAGATCGCCATGACGGACGGCTTAAAGATTCACTTAGAAATCATTAGAATTTGGTTTTGCAGCTGATATAAACTATCCCCTTAAGATGGCTAGGACTCATGTTTTGTACTCCATCATTAATTATTCAGTTCAGTTCAAATTTATTTATACAGCTCATTTTATAATATACATTGTCTCAAAGCAGCTTTATAGAATCCTAGAGTAATAAACCGAAATCCTGCTGAGCAAGACGGTGGCAAGGAGAAACTCCCTTAAAGTTACAGGAAGAAACCTTGAGAGGACCCAGAGTCAGCAGGGACCCATCCTCTTTGGGTGGCCTGGTGGATTATTTAAATACACGCATCACAATTTAAATAAACAAAATGAAACAAAAATGATAACTAGTAATTGAAATAGGAATAAGCGGTTAAGAAAATTAAAATCTCCATCACAAAATCAAATCTCCATCAGTGAACAGTTTAGAACTTCAGCAAAGTAGACTTTAACACTTAGCAAAGTAGACATGTTAACACTTTAATGACTTCACTGGTTACAATGGTGGTTTTACTATATAGCAGATAGTTATAGAAGGGGTTATTTATTATTGCTCTGCCCAGTGCCACCCAAATGAGGATGGGTTCCCTTTTGAGTCCTCTCAATGTTTCTTCCTCTGAACATATCAGGGTGATTTTCCTTGCCACCTTCGCCCCCGGCTTGCTCATTACGGTTCAAATTTTGGGATAAAATTTATATAAGTTAAATGTTAGGTTTGGGTTTTTATGTGTTTGTAAAGCTGTTTTGGGACAATTCTTAAAAGTGATTTAGAATTGAAATGGAATTGAACTAAGTGGAATTGAAGTAATCCAGAGCCTTAACCACTGAGCTCCTCTGGCCCACCCCTGCCCATTCAAGGCCAATGCCAAGTGATATTGAGGAGGAGGAGTGCTGCTTGTCTTGTGTGCACCAACAACTTGTATCAATATCATGCACATGTGATAAAAAGGTTTCCGGTATACATGTTCCTGTTCTGCAGATTTATCTATAAGGATCTATAAGTTAAAAAGTATTTCCACAGATTCCTAAACTAGGTATCCTGAAAAAAACTTTCAGACCTGATTGTACTCTTAATAGACATCTGAGCTAGTATCAGAATATATTTGTTGATGGTGACCTCAAAGCACTTTTTTGTAAGTCGCTCTGGATAGGGGTGTCTGCTAAATGCCTAAATGTAAATATACGTCCAGTCCAGACCTTTATGTCAAGGCATGTCAGATTACCTCTGCAAGGCCTCAGGCCCAAGTCTTCAGTATTTCTTGTTATTCAGAAGATTACAGAACATACAATTAAAAAACATTACATTAAATGTATTACAGTATTATAAAACGCTAGTCACCATGTATTTGGCTAAACTACATGTGAAATCATTTAAAATTGATATATATGTATGTGAACAAAAACAAAAAGGCACTTGGATCTCTAATCACTCCAGTTAGGCACTGTGTAGAATACAACATACAGTATATTTGTCTTAGAGGTCATATAAACCTGATTAATATGAATTGTAAAACAAATCTAGGCAGACTTATAGTAACTGCTTCACTGAACAGATGCACTTGCCTGTAAGCTAGAAGAAGATTTGATTATTTTAAAGATTTGGGTTTTCAATTGATCACTTTTCTTTTCTTATTTAACTGCTAACACTGGTTAGGTCACCTCACCACTATTAACAAGTTAAAAAGTTTATTTGTCCCGCTAGAATCAGGTGCACATACACAGATATGTGAAGTGTGAGTGAGTCAAATTCTACAAGATTCTGCTACTTGTGGCCATCTTAGGTGTCAATGAAATGGTCAGTGCCAGAAAGTTGAATCTGTTTATCTGGTCACACGGTTTATTGGGAGAAACGTTTCCTTACTCAACCAGGTGTCTTTGTCAGTCTGTATCGCCAACCTTATAAACAGCACGGCTCCATTACACCCAAAACCAGCTCAGCTGCAGAACACTGAAATTGGAGATCAGTTTAATATGCAAATGAATTAGCTTACCTGGATTACTGAGCCTGCTTGACGGCAGTAGGGGCAGTTGGCTGAGTGTCTGAGCCTCAAGACCTGAATTGAAACCAATTCTTTGACCAGTTTTTTTCTTCGCATTATTTTCTTTTATTCTGTTATATTTGTTGTTTATTTAGCCAAATGTGTTTTAACCAAAATTTAAACCATGCATGGTGTTAAACTGTAAGGAATTTTTAGGCACTCCAGACACACCAATTTAAGCTGCTTGCTTTGGACCCATAGCTCAGAGCATATTCAGTCACCTTAGACTAAAATGCAGGGTCGCTATAAACATGTTCCATGGCACCATGCACAAAAATGAAGGTCATTATAAAAGCAGGGAACACTGATGATGAACAAGGAGATGTCTCCTCTACACTCTCATCTTTTTTCCAGCTCTAAACTTTAATTACAGACAAACTGCATCAAATATGGTACGTAAGTATATAAGAATAAGATGACGGGAACATTGGAGGCTGTGTCCGAGTGGAAAACACAGATTTTTCCCCTTAATATTCAGTTTCTGCACACTGAGCTCTTGCTGGGACACACCATGCTCGACAAACGAAATGAGGGGATTAGTTTAATCCCACAGCGATTGAGCCTATTCCATAATATTACCATTACAGCAGTAGTAAACTCTGTGTGTGTGTGTGTGTGTGTGTGTGCGCGTGTGTGTTTGTTCATAACAGAATGTGTCATTACTTAAATACAGTGTTTGTTTACTTTTACAGACCAATTTAATAAAAGATAAATAAATAAAAAATCTTTATTAGTGAAAAACAAGCCCTAGCTCAATCACAGTTTGCATTTTCCAGCAGCAATTTAAGTTATAATTTTGTTTTGCTTTCTTTATCCCTCAGTGCATTGCAGAGAATTAGAAACAACTATTTCTTTATTACTTTATTACTTCTTATTAATTTCTTTATTTCCTACTGCAGCAGCATCTGTGAGAACATGAGAACTTAACTTGTTCGAGGAAACATTTATGTAAATAAATAATGAATATGAGAAAAATTGATTGTATTCATATAATATCGCGTGATATAGGGCTCTACCATCATTTTATTTTGTAACTTTAATTTCTCTCTTTTTTAATTGCAGGGGTACCATCGACCGAATCACTACATAGCAACCCAAGGTAAGAATATGCATTCTTTTATCTTATCTTATAGTGTGTTTCTTAGAGGGTTTCATCTCGGACTTTGTTATATATTTATAAACACTCCAACTCATTGAGCCATCTTGTGCTGAAGCAGCATCTTGGAACAATTAATCAGCCTTAGTGTTGGCAGAGGCGGTGGAGTGGGATGGCTGTTAAAGGATGTGAGTAATAAATAAATGGATTAGTGTGTACGTACTTGCGCACTCTGTTGCTCAGTTAATCTGGCGGTCAGTGCCCGCTCTCCCAGCAGCCCCTGGAGGCAGTGCTTGATTGATAGTTAATTGTTGTGAGCTTCTTGGAGGCCGTGTTTTTCCTGCGTGCTGGTGGCTTGTGGAAGTGCTACAGTGACAGGAAACAGCGCAGAACGCAATCACTTCTCCTAATAGACTCACAAGCTGGTATAGTGGCACTGGGAGTTGCATAATTACCTGTTTATTGGAGCATTGCCTGGCCTGTCCACAGAGACAGCTCCATGTCTAAATGGCCTCTTAAGTTCTCTCTCTGCTTTTCCTCACCCTTCTATGCTTCCTCCAGACTTCATTTCCAAGCTGATCCCCAGCCAGCAAAGTCTGGAGTATAGAGTTGCACCTGTATCAGCATTTGTATATGACAAACATCATTTATCATAAGAATTCTTAATATTGTGTAGTGCGCAGTGTGAATGTACACTATGTCTGGACATTTTACAAGCCTTTCCTTTAAGTTACAGAATTGTTTGGAAATGCAAAGACGTGAAAAACACAATTTAATTTACAATTTAATGTGCTGTGAATTAGGCAGAGGTCCAGCCACTAATGGCTCTTTGTATTCAATGGGGGCAGATTTCAGAAGAAAAGCTTTGTTACGGTGGGAAAAAGTTAAAAAGCTCAGAAGATTCTGAGATCAAAGACATGTTCTTCAGGCTTTTTGAAGCTTGACAGCACATCCTCCCTCTTTCCCAACCATACGTTCACTCAAAAGGAGCTTAATTGTGTCCACTATTTCCCCCAGTTGTTTTAAATTTGCAGTCACTTTGGAACATCAGAGATTATCAGACCGTATCATATCTGTAATATTGAGTAAAGGTTTTGCTGAGTAGATTATTAATTATACAATACCTAAATAGTGTTACAAGTAAGGAATAAAATATGACAGGATGTATTAATGTAGGAAATAATTAATGATGGTGTGATGTGATGGGGTCAGTACCAGCAAGAATCTAACTATTTTCAACACAGTATATCCCACATGTTTTATTCCTCCTATGCCACAATTACATTTTATATTAAAGAATGACTTTTGATTTGCTTGCATTACATTCCATTTAATATTGTCGAATATCCACGAAGTTATAGCAGCTATAAACAGGAGCTCCCTCACCCGCCTTTCTTTTCTCTGTATCTCACGAAGTTAATAAGACAAAAAACGCAACATCTCATGTTATGGAAATACCACAAAGCTGTCTGATCTGAATGTTTCATAAATAACATGCTCACAGCATGTCAAATATATAAAAAATGTTTTAATCAATTTCCGTGGAAGGTCCACCATGCGGTCACAACGCAAGGTAGGTTGTGACTATAGAAATGATGGAAATAGATAAATATTTATTATTGGGAAAACTACTGTCAGGGCTGCTGTTTTAGAAACTGGATTATACAACAGTTAACAGTTGTTATTTTCATATTATTATAATTATATAATAATAGCTATTATAATAGTAACTACTAATCAGTGTACATTAATGAATTGTTATCTATCTTAGTTAATAAAAAAAAATTTTGTCCTGCAAAGATGAACATATTTCCACAAATCACATTTGAGTTAAATGTCATTCATTCATTTTCTGAACCGCTTATTCCTTTTCAGGGTCACGAAAAGGAACAACCCTAGACAGGGCGCCAATCCATCGTAGGGCACACACACTCACACAGACACACGCACACACACACACTAGGGCCACTTTAGAGACACCAATCAACCTAACGTGCATGTCTTTGGGAGGAAACCGGAGTACCCGGAGTAAACCCACGCGAACAAGAGGGAGGACATGCAGACTCCACACAGAAAGGACCCAGAACGCTCCACCCAGGGATCGAACCCGGGACCTTCTTGCTGTGAGGCGACGGTGCTACCCACCGAGCCGCCGTGTCGCCCACTGAGTTAAATGTATTAAATTAAATCTTTTTATTATTAATTTATTTCTGCAGTAACATGTAGACCTACACAAAAGTTATTGTGCAGCAAAATGCTTGTGTGTCGATTATCGACCGAATCACAGCCGTGCTGATATTCAGTAGAACTTTATAGCCCTCTATCTCCTGTGATATAGCTTAATTCTTGTCTAGAACCGAGCATTCAACAGGTAGAATAGATTTCAATGTACAAGCGAAAGGATATATTGTATCTCACATGACCTTTCAGACAGCTTAACTGCATCATCATATGGTGACATACTAATAACGTCCATGCCGCCTGGGAAATGAAAGCATTTTTTTTTATTATGTTTAATCCCATGGTGTGAAATTCCTTTATAAAAATGGAAGAATTTTTGTGCACACCGTCTCTGAAGTCTTGTTGAGAGGAACTCACCGGGACGCTCCATGCGAGACATTCTTCCTGTGGTGACAGTGCAGCTGTCTGACAGGCCGTCACACTATCTGCTGTAGTGCTTCCCTTTCTGAATGCTAGAGGAACTTTTCCAGTCTAATTGGGGAAGTCTGACTTCACTTATAGGTGAACAGGGCTTTTTTAGTGTATTGGCAAATTATAGCAGAATTTGTCAGTTTGTACCTGCTGTTCCTGGCTGGAGTGCTCACCCTGCATCCCTCCAGTGCTTTCCAAATGTCAGACTCTGCCAATGATCATGACTTCTGAGGCTCTTATAAAGAGTGTGTACAGTATATGTGTGTGTGTGTCTGCAATTTCACTCTCTCCTGCAGTACACTGGAATGAGAGATATAAAAATATATACAAATCTTTAAACATACAATGTAATGTACAAACCCCATTTCTAGAAAAGGGACACTTTCTAAAAATGCAATAAAAACTGAAATCTGTAATTTGATTTAAATTCACTTGAACATTTGTTTAACAGACAAAAGGACAAAGAAAAGTTTTTCAGTGTTTTCATTGATGAACTTAATTCTAATAGTTAAATATCAACACATTTAGAAATTGGCTGTAACACATTCAGAAAAAGTTGTGACAGAGGCACTTTTTAAATTATACTTTTTAATCATTTGGGAATTGAAGATACTAACTGTTGCAGTTTTGCAAATGGAATTTTTGCCCATTCTTGCTGTATACAAGACTTGAGCTGCTCAACAGTCCGTGGTCACTGTTGTCTGATTCTCCTCTCTGTGATGCCCCGTACATTTTCAATAGAAGACAGATCTGGACTGCAGGCAGCCCTGTCAAGCACATACACTCTATGTCTATGAAGCCACGCTGTTGTGACTCATGCAGAATGAGGACTGGCTTGTTCTGCTGAAAAAGACATGGACATGGACATCACTAGAGATTTATGAACAGGGGGGGCTAGGCTTTGAGTAGGGGGGTCTAGAGGTAACCCGCAGGAGAATTTAATAAATGACCCAAAAACATTCCGCTTTATGCAACTGGCATAAAATGTAAAACATACAACTATTTGGAGAAATTGCATCATAGAAGCAAATTTCTTTGAAGAGACATGTCATTCAAAGTGTGTATTAGGTACAGATCTTATATGACTTAACTACTATACATCCACTAACAAGAGGTACAGATCAACAAAAACACAAGCAGTGTTACTTGCACTAGCACAGGTCCTAAATACACAACTCAAATACTGAGAATATAGACTTTTCTTATATCCAGTAAATACATCAAATCATTTTTATTATGTGAAAACTTTTAGTTTATGCCTAGAAGGATTAATACATATATATAATCAAATCCACTATTTGGCTTAAACAATGCCCACTAGCTTTCTTTTTCTTGACCTCCATCAAACCTGCTTCTTCAGTCCAGTCAAGGTCATAGCTTCCTTCTTCTTTTTTCCTCCCTCTCCTTAATTAAGAAGTATTTTTTAATCCAATGCCAGTTAAACATTATTTAACTTTATTTGTTTTATTTAAACTGTAGAATTCCTCTCAAGTGGCTGGACTTTGGAGGAGCTGCTGCCTTTAAATGAGCAACATTTAACTCATTATAAACATGTATCTGTGAAATATACAGTCATAAAATCAAGAGAGAACAAGCCATGTATTCATGACTGTCCTAAATACTGCAATGTTTAATACATAAACTGTTAAATTGGATTTTTCAGTAGGTTAACTTTACATTCATTAATCATTAGGTTTCCTCGCTAGCATAATGCAGTTACCACTAGTGCATCAATGATTTGTATCATTTAATGTTTGTGCCATTCAAATAATGTACTTTGTTTATTTTTGTGTTGATATTACACTCGCCTTCAGACAGTCTTCTCCCTCTACTTACACAGAGCCCTTCTCCCTCACACACAGCACGTTCAGTATTTTAGTAAAGCGGTGCAGAGTGATAGGTGCTCACACATCAACCAGGTTTCAGGGACGGTATTAGGCAGCAGCGGCTTCCCCAGGTCCTAGTGCATCAAGTTTCATTACATCATGAAAATGAAGATGCAGATAGCACGGTTGAATAAGAGGGAATACATTAGAAAAACTATTGACGATTAAAACTAATAATGCATGTTTATTTGGGGGGCTAGAGAACATTTAGGGGTGGCTGTTGGCCCTAAAAAGGTCTAGAGACGTCAGTGGACATGGAGTTACTGGGAAAGGGTGTTGTCTTAATAGCAGCATATGTCTCTCCAAAATACCAAAATAAGCCTCAGCATCAATGGTACCATCAGATATATGCAGATCAGCCATTCTGTGGGCATTGATGCACCCCATGCCATCACAGATGCTGGTTTTTCATTGCACTTTTCGTTGGTAACTGTTTAGATCGTTTTTTTCATCTTTGACATCTTTTTCCCAAAAAGGGAACATACTGTAGACAGACAGACAGACAGACAGACAGACAGACAGATAGACAGATAGATAGATAGATAGATAGATAGATAGATAGATA
>JAOTRJ010000048.1:12217170-12227616 GCA_028564905.1 Leptodoras praelongus | reverse complement strand
GTGTTGTCCCATGAAAAGATATAATAAAATATTTGCAGAAATGTGAGGGGTGTACTCACTTTTGTGAGTGACTGTACCTATCAAAGTTCATTAGGATTGGGCTATGTTAAGTCTCCCAAATGGCTGTTAGAAATAAATTGGATGATGGCAGCTGTGTTTCTCAATTGATGGAGTTGCTCTTAATGGACTGGTCAAAACCGCACATCGGTAACCATCAGGGGCTGAGACACAGATTGTTGGATTTTATATTGCCCGCCAAAGGTTCATTTACATGACTTTTGGATGGGTTCCACAGAATCATGTGCCCAACTTGCTTGCTAAATTTCATTAGCATATGTGGCAGAGATCCTCATCTATAGCCATTTATGTGTATAAGCTCCCCACCAGGAGGACTACTTGGTTCAAGCATGACCTGGCACATTTTTGCACTGTCTAATACTGTACCTCAGTATCTTTCCGCTGTTCATGTGGGGTCATCCACAGAAGGAGTATCTTGTATCCTGTATCTGGTGACTCTTGGTGTCTTAGGCATTGCATATATAGTTCAACATTCTGTTTCAGGTTGACATTGGGGAAACAGGTTTTAAATTTCATTTTAAAATTACAATATAATTACAATCACAATATAATAAGTTATAAACGGAACACAAAAAGTAAGGAAATTTGTTTGATAGATTATTTCTTTGTTGTAACAATACGTCTTGGCAATAAATATTTTACCATTGGAAAGCCTGTTAATTTCCCTTTAAATGGTGCCACATTTGTAAGGAACGTGCATTTATGAGATGAGCAGCTGAGAATTTGGGTTGCACCAATGAAAAATTTGCCAAATCCTCTCTGCCAATGCCACACAGCTTATTCTGCCATTGACTCGTTTGTTGTTTGGTGGATTGAATGATTGCAGTTTGAAGAAACAAGACATATTGGCAATTTAACAATTTAATCATTTAATAAACAGGAGCCTCAGTAGCGTGTGAAAGAACCATACACAGCCACAACAGCATGGCACCTCATTCTTCAACCAGCATTTGTCGCAAGTCAGCCAAAGTGGTTGTGTTGGTCACTCTGGCACGAACAGCACGCCCAAGCTGATCCCACAAGTGTTTAATGGGGTTGAGGTCAGGACTGCTGGCAGGTCATTCCATCCTCTCCACTCCCAAATTCTGGAGGTAGTCTCTGATAAACCCTGCTCTGTGGGGGCGAGCGTTGCATTGTCATCTTGGAGGATAAAGTTCGGTCCCAGACTGTGGAGATATGGGATTGCCACTGGTTGTAGAATTTCATCTCAATATCTCTCTGCATTGAGACCACACTTTGACCTTAAGATCCAACTGCCATAGGCAGAATCTGGACTGAACATAACGTTCCTCTACATTTTCAGGTTCCAGTGCATGTGTTGCTGACAGCAGCGCAAATGCGCCTGGCGGTGAAGGGCAGTCATGGCAGGCCTCCTGGCAACCCAATGAGACCGGAGATCAACAATCAGGCACCTGATTGGCTGCACCTGGGTGTGCCAGAAGCTCAAAACAATAGCAACAGCAAAATAAACTGTTTGGCAATGGCAGAGAAGATTTGGCACATTTTCATAGGCGCAACCCACGTTCTCAGCTCTACTGCTCACAAATGCATATTCCTTACAAATGTGGAACCATTTAAAAGGGAAATGAACAGGCTTTCCAATGGTATAGTATTTTTTGCCAAGAAGCATTGTTACAACAAAGAAATAATCCACAATCCACAATAATCCACAAATAATAAAATAATAGATTATTTTGCTTTTGTTCACTCACTTTGCATATTGTAAATTGATAAAGAATTAACAATTATTTGTATGTTTTGAAAGGATTCTTAGTTTACAGAATTTTTTGCATTTTTCCACACCTGCCTAAATATATATATATATATATATAGTTAATATATATAAGCTCCTAGTTGTTTTACACAGAGGCCATTGCATTTGATCTGTTGACATGCATCCATCAAAAGAGGAACTGTGTCATTCCTGCTGTGAGCTGATGGGGTGAATCGAGGGGAAGCATTTCAGTGTGGAGAGGACACCCTCTGCATTACAGCGGCTGCTGATCTCCCCTCTGGCGTCCCTGCATCTGGCTTGATGGATGGCCATGGTGTGCAGCATCATAATGGCAGCCATTACCCTGCTCAAGAAAAAGTATTTGCCTCCTTCATCTCCCTGCATCCCAACCCTCCTTCCTGAGCACATTAAGGCAATTAAGACAGCTCCTTAACCTTCTTGTCTGCTGCTCGGTGTAGGCGGACAAAGTTGCTGTTACTGACTCCCATGAGTGATGACGTATAGAAAGCCATTCCTGAAGGTAATCTCACAGGATACAATGTATATGTGTATCTTGAAACAGAAAGACTGGATTTTTTTCCTTGGCAAGTTGGCAAATTTGACTGTTGATTTCATTTGAGATGTTTTCATTTATAGGAAATCTTGTGTGATATTAACTATATCCTACACTGCAAAAATATATTTCAATTGATCTAATGTTTCTCATTATGAATTTTTACTAAAAAGAAATTGATGCTTATTTGTAAACACTTTCAGTCAGCTCAAGCTTTAAATGATCTTGTTCTACAGGTGGATAATTTTGCTTCTATGTAAAAAATAAATGCTTAAAATGTGAAGCCAATGTAACAAGACAATCTAAAGATGTTTAAATGGTCTGTGTGTTACTGTGTTTTACTTCCTCCAAAGGAAACATAATACATACAGTAAATGTTGATTTTTTTTACTGACTCAGATAGATTTGTGCAGTCTAGAACACTTGGGATGCACTTTATAGCACATTTCACACCATATAGTATTGCCAACTTTGTGGAAGTAATGTGAAATGCGTGTGCCACACCGAGACTTTATTTGCCATAAAACTAGGCTACACTCGTAAACTCCCCTTATTGCAAAAAACACCAACACAAATATGGCTTCAAAACTCCAGGGCAATATAAGTGTGGCCTTCATAATGAGAGCTGCATTTCAAGACAGCACTTTCTCTGCATCCCGGCAGTTTGGCTGTGATTGGAGTTAACCCATGAGAAGGCCAGAAGACAACTGCTCCTTTAAGTGCATTGCTACCAGACACTTTTATGAGCTGATTTAGAGAGACTCATGACTTCCACATGGTTAAACTATGCACTCTGGAGCTGCTCACTAGACTCTTTCCTGTCAGCTGGACAGCCGTTCATCAATCTGAGAGGTAGAAATGTCGTCCTTTCCTTCACACAAAGGATCCATGTTTCGCTTTGTCTCCAGGGGAACAGCACAGAGGATGCTGTGTGTAGAGGTGATGAGATACTGTGTTTGTCATGCTGTGAAGTGTTCAAAAGCCTATGTACACAATGCTGAGTTCATGTGCAGGGTTGAGATTTTTTTTATGTTTGTGTGGCTCTAGTAGTAAAGCACTTCTGATGATGTGATCAACGTCAAGTAATACAACCAGACTTTACCAATATCCGGTATCAAAATTACTCACATCTTACTGCTTTAATCAAAGCTGTTAATACAATTTTAAAGATACAGTATAATGCTGTGTAGTGGTTTCTTGTTCAAAAAGTAATGACCGCTTTAAACAAAGCTGAATTTTGAGTAGGTGTGTTCCCACTTTCATCACTCTTTATGTTGGCTAGAAGGTAGGCAGTTTTTCATTCACTCCCACAACAGCCAAGCTGCTTCTGCTGGGTCCCTGAGCAAGGCCCTTAACCCTCAACTGTTCAGTTGTGTAAGCAACATTAAAAAATGTCAGTTGCGGATAAGGGTATCTGAAAAAATGCCATGAATGTAAATGTTAAGAACCCATTTTCCTTAAGGGGACCAGCCAAATGTCCCCACAAGGTCAAAAATATCAGATATCCCTATCCTACAATTTGGTCCCCACAAAGATATGAAAACATGGCCCACACACACACACAGAACATTAGAAAAATAACTTATCGTATGTTCATTATGCACTTAAAATATAACCACAGCAGCCTAAGATGCTCAGGGCAGCCTAAGCCTTTCTGATAAATTCCTCATCATTCTGAGACTTTCCAGAGTGCACACAGAGAGCTTAGTAAAATGACTGTGATCAGATTTTGGTGCATTGTCTGTCCTTTCTCTAGTGCTGCTCTAGGCAATTACCTAGTTTATCTTTTATAGAGGTACCCGCACTGCTCTCCTTTCTATTTCTACAGCTCTTGAATTAATGTATTTTTTGTGTTGCCAGGGCCCTGCCTCATCTTTTACCCATGAATCAAAACAATCATCTGTAATCGCAATGTATCACTTTTGCTATCGTGCTTACTATCAAGTGTGTTTGCTGCATTTATAGTCCTCAAGTAAAGTATCAATCTCAAACCCTATAGACAAATACAAGCAGGTGAATGTTATCAAGGTTACTTTGTCTTATTTACTTCAAGGAACTGTTGTGGTGCCTTCAAGCCTCAGTAAGGAGGAATAGATTGTGCCTTCAAGCCTTCTGCTCAGTCCCTTTCTCTTTCCTGCTTAATGAACCGGTGTTTGGTGCTGGCTTTGTCTCTTACACTGTACTGCAATTACACCATTGAGAAGAGGGCAGGCTTCTAACTGTCATTTGGTAAATGTATCAGTTAAATTAAGTCAGAAATGTGTTTGTACTCCATTTCTGTAGGGAAGCAGTGTGTCTGTGCCAAGCTCTTATATTTGTCTAACAGTATCTCTATGAATGGGTTTGATGAGACCTTTACATGTCGTGAAGAAAGAAGGTGAAATCTCAGAAGACTAGACAATGAAATGACTTACGTTGACATTCTGTCTTCGCTCACAGCCACAGAGGAGGCACCCACATTAAATTTTCACAAGATTGCACAGCTTTTCTATTGTGTTTTTCTTCTCTTCCCTCCTCCCTGCCCCCCTCCCTCCATTTCTCTTCACCTCTTCTCAATTTGTGTTTGAAGTGTGCGACATTAAATTTTTATTCCTTGCCCTCACCAGTGAAGAAATTGGCTTGCACTTTAATTTGGGAGCACAATATGTCCATATCGCCCTCTTCCTTACAGTGATTACTGCTGCAGAATCAATATATGCTTATCATCTTCATCTATACAGTATATCTATACATTTTAACCTCATTTCTCCTCACTGAGGTTTATGCTGTTTGTCTGCTAGTCACTTGTATCACTGTTGTGAGAGCTGCTTTAAAATCTATAGCAGCAGAGCAAGGTCAGACCACAGGACAACAGGGTTTGGTTTTCTATATCTAATTAACAAAAGATGTGAGCAGAACCAATAGTGCTTTTTTCCCCTCTAATGCCCTAAAAGCTTTCATTTTACAGAATTGTTTTGTAAGTTTGTGGATCAAGGGTACAGCTGAAATCTTAAAATGGGGTGTTGGGGCCAATCAAAATTGCAGTTGTTTTTAATAATGTACAACCAATGCTTGTCAGATGCTCAGACAGAACATGGATTTTGGCTCCAGTACCACCTTCCTGTTAACCTAATATTCAGAGAAACCTTGACATTTCATTTGAATGTTCGCACCAAAAGGTTAATGACTCTGAAATTAGTGATATGTGCAATCCAGGAAACCTGTAAGGCTGTCAACCAGTAATTGATTGGTGTGAACTTGCATAAAGCCATCTTTTATCTAGAGTTCAGACTGTACAGTATATCATGTAAGTAAGTCCAGCAGAACAGGTTTGAAATTGCCAGGCAAAGTGAGGCAGATGCAAGTGCAGGTAGACAGTGCAGAGATGCTGACTGTCTTTTTTTTGCTATTCAAGTCTTATGTCTTTGAAACGGATCCCAAGTCAATACTCAAGTCTCTTCTGTGGTGATGCACAGTTGTAAAGTTACATGTGATGAGAAAGAAGGGAATGACATTCAGCTCATTAGACATTTTTTAATAAAAAAAAGAATATTGTCCATGAATCTCCAAGCCTAAAGTCTTTTGAGGATGAGTCTTAAGTCCCTATGTGTGCAACTAAAATGTGACCCAAGTCCAAGTTGCAAACTCCCCACCTCTGAGAGACTTTTATAAATCTTAGGGAACAATTCCAAAACAAGATCCGAAATTATGATCACAGTCAGACAACATGGACTAGAACAGGCAAAGCAAAAACAAGGAAACCAGAACCATGTCAAAAAGCAGACAATGAACAATGGCTTAGTAACAACTAGATGAGATCCCAGAGCATATACTTTGCTAAGTGCCATGTGTGTGTGTGAGTGTGTGGTGTGACTGTACTAGACTTGGTGAGGAATGGGAATTGTAGGCTGTCCTGTGTTCTGGGAAATGAGTTTTCCAGATTCCAGCATTGACAAGACATGTTAAATTCATTGCAGAAATATTTTACAGAGCTGTGCTTTTTAATAGTACACTCATTAGAAGATACATCACAGTCCAGTATGTTTAAAAATGTCAAAAATTACTTTCTCTGAACTAAAATAGAGCAATGAGTCATTTAATGGGCTTCGGAAGCCAAGTTATACAGGTGTTATACTATTTTCATATCAAACCATTACCAGCTCAGTATGAAGCATGGCTTCTATTGGTGTGAAATTTTTGCATGCACGATCTTTAGGTGGTCCACTTGAAAGATATCATTAAAAAACAATGTCTTTTTGGCCATTAAAAGGACTGCAAATGCTTGAGGACAGAAGGACTATCAGGTGACCCTGTCCAAAGTATTGTGTGAATAAGTGGATGGTGACAGGTGATTTGCATTGTTTTAGAATGCACAATAGTTGCTGTGGTTCAGCTCATGATTTACAAAAAAGGCAAGCTGAAATGTAGCTGTGGCTACAAAAACTCCTGATATACTGTACACTGAAGTACCAGTAAAACCTAATACTTAGTACCAGTTAATACTTGGTAGGTCCCCCATGGGACCTTGGAGGGAACGTTGCACAGTCCTCACGCTGATGGGGTTTTGTTGGGGCCCCAGCATTGAATTCCAGTGTTACTTGAGGCAGTTTTACATGTCTTTTCACAGCCACAGTGCTGTCCTAAGTTTCAGATTTTGCCTGAATTCTCATAGTCACATTACACCCTTGAAATGCTCATATGTGAAAATCCAAACTTTGCTTCTACCTCTGAAATGCTATGACCCATCTCACGAGCTTCAAATCACAAAATCATGATAACATGCCGTTCTACATTTACATTTATGGCATTTGGCAGACACCCTTATCCAGAGTGATGTACTCATTTATACAACTGAGCAGTTGAGGGTTAAGGGCCTTGCTCAAGGCCAACAGTGGCAGCTTGGTGGTGCTGGGGCTTGAACCCCCAACCTTCTATTCAATAACCCAACACCTTAACCTTTGAGCCACCCCTCTAGGGGTGGAAACAGCTCTAGAAGATTCCATAGATGTATATAGCTTTATATACAGTGAATAGGTGGTGTTGCTGTGCGTTTTGTATATGCTCCAGTGCATTGTGAATAACTACATTTCCAGTGTCTGAATGCTCTGGAGCAAAGCTATATATGGAGCAATAAATGTAGTTCAGCAACATGGATGCAGAGGAAATTTTTGACACTTTTTTGACACTTTAAAGCTAGCTGTGAAAATAAATTAAAAGCAAGCTAAATACAATACATAATACATAATACAACACATTATACATAAGTCCTGGCTGGACTTATGTCTTTATTTATGAATGTAATTTTGAAATAAAATTATTAATTAGACTTGCTATGTTGTTACTGTTTTGGAAGGACAAATAAAAAATACCATTTTGCTGGTGTGATATCCAAATTAAGTAATTGTGATATTCATAAATCTTTTACTATGCAAGTGGTTTAAGGGCTTCAGTTAATCAGCATAGACTGACAATAAAGTTTTATTGATGTTTCTGAGTGCACAGCATCTGCATGATGCAGGGGTGTATGTAATGTTTCTCTTATGAAAAATATCCAATAGATTAAATATCTGTTAATCATATGTGAGTCTTGGAGGACTTGGAACTCACTTGCATTTATTCCCTATAAATCTTGGGCTGCTTTTATTGAGGTGATATCATCATGTTGCCTGTTACCGCCATTAGCAGTAATGTGCAGTCTGTTCAGCTGGTAAGCCCCACTGATGAGTGTGTAGGCGAGTAGCAGAAGGACTACCCAATTCCAAGAAAAAGGAGGCTTGTGTCAGTCTCTTACAAGTTAAATTACAGCATCAAATCATGCATTTAAGATAAAGTAATTACAGTAGATTTCACTTGAAGGAAAACTTTAAACTGCAGCACATTAAGTATGTTTATATGGAAATATTTGCATTGTGCTTGCTGATTCTTGTGCTAATTATTCTTGCTGGTTGATGTCTGCATTTCCAGGAGAAGTTAAAGGTTCTGTGCCATGCTGACGGCACAGGAGGACATTGCTAGAAGAGTCACCATGGTGTATAACAGGAAGAGAAACATAAGCCATAATGATTAGAGCGTTAGTAAGCGTTAGTTAGACATCAGCATTAGTATGAAAGTTGAAGGACTGGAAAATTAACTGTTTGAGGGTGCTGGACAGACTGAAACATTAAAGTCAGGGCTACTAAGGTGTTCCCTTTGACCTGAGAATTCGGAATTTTAACTGAAATGCCCCCTGAAGTCAGATTTCCAGGTCAGACAGTCAGGGGAACCTCACCAACCCCATTTTCAAAATCCAAGATGGCTGCTCTGTGCATCAACAGTTTTGTAATATAATTTTTATTAGCACATCTATCTTATGTGTCTGATTAAATACACTTGTACTGTCCAACTTCTGTCTGTGGACATGTTGCTAACATGTTTGTATGTGAAAAATACTACATAATGTGTTATTAACTGGTATTGCTAACAGTGGCTAACTGGTATTCCAACTAGTTGCACTGGAATGCGATAAACTCAAGTGTGACTTTATTCTCAGCTCCAGCTTTTGACTTTTTGACCAAGGTAAATGGAATGCAGCACTAATCCCTCTGTCTCTGTCTCAGGAAGTCGAGTGGCATTGTGGTTAATGTAGAAATGTCAGTAAAAGATATCTGGATGAGAAAAAAAGTAAACTTTTAAGAATTTAATCATTAAATAAATCTTTTGTACACTACGGATTATATCATGTTGATGTGTACATCATTTGCAGTGGATTGTTTGTTTAAGAATCAACCAGTGAAGTCTGTGCAAATTCTGTTTTGACTTCAGTCTCAGCTCAGTAAAAGTGTATAACTCCCTAGTTCTTATGTAACATAATGGGGTAAAAAGTGGTACCTGAACTTTGGTACAGTCAACAGACAGTAACATACAACAAAAACACAACACAGCTGACTGCCAAGACAGAGAGATATATTAGAGAGTTACATTAGTCACAACCTAAAACACCTCCCTGTCAGTGCATTTCCCCGCTAAACCTTGCCCTCAGCTGCTAACAGGTTTTAATATAACACTTTTAATGGTGAATTCTTCATTTAAAATCACCTACACCGTATAACTACACATGTCAAGCCTTTGAATAATGGTGGTGGTGATTTTACTTACTGCCACATCACCATTTACACCCATTAACAGACTCAACCTGCCTGTCAACCTCTGAGTCTTGTTAAACCCTGACTGATATATGCCATTTACTGTAGTCATGGAACAACCTTTAGCATGTAAAAACTGAGCCCTGAATATTTCATGATTGTAAATCATTGTTATAACCTTTTGATTCTTCAAGAGCAACTCTAAACCCCCTGCTTTACACAAGCCAAAGTACTAGCAATTCATTTTGTTCCATCAGAGTTAATATATAAGTCTGGGTTCCACTCTTGTGGCTCCTGGTCTGCTGTGAGTCAGCCCATAATTGATGACTGTATTAAGTTAAATACCAAAAGACAAACAGTGCTTTAGATTTTTGGAGAGTTTTTATCTTTCTCATAGCCAGGAGTGGAATAAATACTGATAAATGAAACTTAAGTGAATGAAAAGATTGTGTAGTCAAAATCTTAATCTATTCAAAGTGGAAACATCAAGACAAAAACATTTATTCTATTGAACATGAAAAAGTTGCTCCTTTTAAATATAGTAATGAATTAAAAGTCAAAAGGGAGCCACTGGCTGGTTCTTTGAGATTTGTAATCGAGTGCTTTGAGGATCTAAAATATTGCAAGGAAGTTAATTTAATAGGAGCAAAAGTATTTGAATAATACTTAAGTACACAAAAATAATACTCAAACACCTAAAACACCTCAAAATACAAAAAAAAAAAACCTTAATTCTCAAAAATACCCCAAATACTCCAAAATAATACTCCAAAATACCACAGACTAATACTCTGGAATACCAACAAAATAATGCTCCAAAATACCTCAAAACAATACTCCAAGTCAGTCATTATCTGTACCGCTTATTATTGGGGTCACGGGGGAGCCGGTGCCCACCCGGCAACTCTGAGCGCAAGGGCAGGACCCAACCCTAGACAGGGCGCTAATCCATCGTAGGGCTCATACACACACATTCACAC
>JAOTRJ010000048.1:12169505-12185457 GCA_028564905.1 Leptodoras praelongus | reverse complement strand
TGGGCATGTGTATGCACGCTGCTTTTCTGACTTTTTGTCATTATAAACAGCAGCACGTGCAAATCAGGGCACTGAAACTTAAAATGATCTTGGAAAGCCAGCATATCCAGGTTGTGAGTAAAATATAAGTCTTTACGTGCCCCTTGTTCATGTGCATGTGAAAGAAAACGGGCTTGCAAATGGCCTTTTTTTCTCCATTACCATCTATGTCCATCCACTGGAGTATGGTGGTGTAGTAAAATGTCGATTTATAGTAAAAGTAGTGTTGTGCAGAGTGCTTTTGTTGTGCAGTTTCACCCTTGTTTGTGTGTGTGTGTGTGTGTTGGGGAGGGAGGGAGGGAGGTAGGGGGGTGCCCTTTTGCTTGGCTTTGCTTTGTTGCTTCTTATTCTGTGTATTCTTACAAAATTGTCTTGCCTGTTCATTATGCTCCATTTTTCCACTAAAGAAGAGTCAGCTCTTAATATAAAAACTGCTTTAAGTAAGAATAACGAAAGGTTCCTGTTAGTAGTGATGGCTGGATAATGGCTGTACTCCAGACTGCATGCTGCTGTGCTGAAGAATATATGGGAATAATATAATGCCATGTGTTTCAGATGGATTACAGGAGTACAGATTTCTAGCTCAGCTCTGATGTCAGAGAGAGAGAGAATCGCACCGAGGACAGGAGAAGCACGGCTACAGCTAACGTAGAGCCAGCTTAGGGTTTGATCCGGTCTTTGTGTTTTCTTACCACACGGTCCAACAGATAGCACGAGCGACTGTTGCGTAAAAGCTTTCGGGTTTGTTTGCACGCTATCGGCTCCAGAACGCACAGATTACTGCCCGTGCAACAGCACCTGGGAATATCCTGTATCAGCTGGCCAGTCTTTTGTCTGTTTTGTAAGCTAATGTGTTATAATGGTGCACTTGTGATCTTGAAGGAGACAACCCTTGGACAGAAAGACATGTAGACATATATTTTTTTTGTCTAAAAAAGAAAGAAAGGAACGGTGAGGCAAAGTGGTGTTCAGTTTAAAATCGTTTTACTGAAAGTATGGTATATTTATAAAACGATTCTTTGGTTTGGCTCAAGACTTTTCAACTCGAGAAAGTAATTTTCAGGAGGAGTGAACTGTTAGCGCTGGAAAGGAATGATCTACAGGGTTTTTTTTTTTAAAGGTGTTGGAGAGAGTGCTTGAGCGAAGACATTATTGCACCAAAGTGAAAACCACGGAGGGGAAAAAAATCATACATCACTACTTAATTCACTGACTTCATTTACACTTTGTCAGTAGATATGAGATGAAACGGCAAATCTGTGGAATGTGACATGGATCATGGATGCGTCTGTGGAAGGGTATTTAGTAATATTGATCTTAAACCAGTCCAGTTCTAATAACATAATTAAAGTGGGCAAACATGCCATCAAGCAAGTCATTGGTTATGTAGGAAATGTCCCATAATGCGCTTTTTGGCAGTTGGTCTCCTTTTGCAAGTTTTCATCTCATTTTCTTTAACCTATCTCCAAAATAACCAGGTTTGGGGTTCAGGAAGTATACACTGATCAGCCATTACATTAAAACCACTGATAACATTGATTATCTTATTACAATGCACCAGTCAAGGTGTGGGATATATTAGGCAGGAAGTGAACAGTCAATTTTCCAAATGGATGTGTTGAAAGCAGGGAAAATGGGCAACTGTAAGGAACCGAGTGACTTTGAGATGGACCAAACTGTAATGACTGGACTATTACTATCTTCCCGGTAAGCAGTGGTTAGTACCTACCAGCAATGGGGTCATGGGTTCCCGAGGCTCATAGGGAGCGAAGGCTAGCGCATCTTTTCTGATCCCACAAAAGAGCTACTGTAGCACAGATTACTGAAAAGGTTAATGCTGGTTATAATAGAAAGCTTGCTGTGTATGAGCCTGTGTATCTGTCGACCTGTCAGAGTGCCCATCCTGACCCCTGTACACTGCTGAAAGTGCCTTTAATGGGCATGTGAGCCTTAGAAATGGACCAGCACTGGAAGAAGGTAGCCTGGTTTGATGATTCACATTTTCTTTAACTCTTTCAAGCAGATGGCTGAGTGTGTGTGTGTGTGTGTGTGTGTGTGTCACTATCCAGGATGCACTATGGGAAGAAGGCAACTGGTGGAGGCGGTGCGATGCTCTGGGCAATGTTCTGCTGGGAAACCTTGGGTCCTGGCATTCATGTGGATGTTACTTTCCTAAACATTGTTGGTGTTCCAAGTACACCACTTCATGACAGCAATATTCCTAAGAGCAGTCACCACTTTCAGCTGGATCATGTTCCCTGCCACAAAGCAGAAATGGTTCAGGAATGGTTTGAGGAAGACAACAATGAGTTTACGGTGTTGTCTTGGCCTCCACATTCCCTTCACCTTCACATTTCAATTCGATTGAGTATCATTGGGATGTTCTGGACTCACAAGTCCAATCCATGGAGGCCCCAGTTTGCAATATATAGATCTTAAAGGATCTGCTGCTCATATATTGGTGCTGATACCACAGCACACCTACAGATGTCTTATGGATCCCATGTCTCGATGGGTCAGAGCTGGTTTAGTAGCACAAGAGCAATATATGCAATATTAGGCAGGTGTTTTAATGTCATGGCTGATCAGTGTGTATTCTACTAAAATGCTATTTCTGTGACATTTTCCAGTCGTGTTAAGGTTGATTGTTGAATTGTGAGCTTCTGATATTGTTAAGCAGGCTGGAGGGTACATGGTAGCAGTGCAAGGGGTGGGATGATAGCAGAAAATCCCGCTGGTGTGTCCTTGTTCGTTTTCAGATCACTGATGCTGGAATTGTAAATGATTTTGCATTGCTGTGAGGGACCCATAAAACTTGATGTTTTGGCTGCTGCCTGCATTGTGTAATGGGCTTTGCTGACTGCATTCCAAGGCTCCCTAGCTAAAGGGAAGGGGGTTGGTTGTGTGTGTGTGTGTGTGTGTGTGTGTGTGTGTGTGTGTGCGCCTTTTAAACACAAATCCCTTGCAGGAAACAAAGGAGGGCCTCTTTGCCTGGCCAGCCTGGATGGTTACGATTCTGTCTTTGCTGCTATTGTCAGTCTTGGTCTCTCCTTATACAAGGACCAGAGGCTCGTTTAGCCTTAAGTTGTGTTACAGCACATAGACAACATCCAGCCATTTTGTGTGTGTGTCTGTGTGAGAGAGATAGAAAGATGTGGTGGCCATGATTGTGTCTCTGTTCCACGGGAATAGATGTGTAGGCATCTTGATTATAATTTGCATTCCGTGTATGTATACTACGAACCGAGCACAAAAGAGCATATGCAAGGTCACGAAGCACAAAGCGTGGCCAAACCTGTGCCACTTTGATGCGTGCATATGTTTGCACAGTGTTTTTCCAGTGGCTTGGCCACATGGTGGAGGGGACCTGGGGGGGAGGGAGGAACTCGGAGGGTGCAAAATGAGCTGAAACGGCCATCATTTAGCCGAGTTCACCAGAGAAATAAAATGGGAGCGCACATCATGTCGCTGGCTTATTTCCAGCATTACAGCTTTATTTGTTTGATTTGGTCTGTCATGGAGAGATTCTTTGGTACATTGCTGGATTGAGGGGGAGGGGATATGGAGAGAGAGAGGGAGAGAGAGGGAGGGTTGAGAGGGAGCTAGGATCATGGGGGGACACCGAGTGAGATGGGGGAAGGGTAGCTACAAGGATTTAAAGAGACAGTACACATATTGTCTGGTGCTGTAATGCATTGCATAGAAAAGGTATTGCATTCCACCTGACAGGGAAGGTTTTAGAGCATGACAATTGTTTGTTTTTTTTTTAGACAAAAGTAGCAGTGTGTATGAAATTTACACCCATTTTTAAAGTGAAGCATTGGAGCACAGTGCAGGGGTTATGCAACGGGGGTCTGATGTGGTTTACTTCCCCGACTGAGCTGTAAGCACCTCGTATAAACAGCCTGTGAAAGGCAATAAGCTTTCCTTTTCCAGCATCTAATGCAGGAGCGGCACAGCAGGTTATATTGCTTAATACCACCTTTTAATTGTTATTAGATGTTGGTCTTTTATAATACTTGGAAATAGAGGCTGCAAGCATTTTACAGCAATGTGCAGTAATAAAATCCTAATATTTCTTTTGGTTCAGTATTATTTTACATTTTTATAACATTTATAAGTGTAGGAATGTTACAGTGTCTGACGTTACAGATGACTTTTTCAAAATACTGATTAAAATACTTTTCTAGTACTCATTTTCCTAGTTCAGGGTTCCTATCATAATCATGTTTCCTAAATCATACAACAACCTCATTTATTTCCATGATGCCTGGACTGCAACTGAAACCCTTTGGCCTTAAAATCAGCCACTTTTGTAAATGCCTTACATTGCCACCTCCTCCTGTCCTAGCATGTCTGTAACTTTATCATACCTAATGGCCATCAAAAGAACAGAGGTACGTTGTGTTGCTGACCAGCACTAAGCTAAATAACTTATCTATTTTTGCACTGTACGCTGCCTTGTACTGCTTGTCCGCGCAGTCCCTTTCTCTCTTTGAGTTGTTTTTAATGTTAAGAAAGGAAGTTTTTGCCCAGCAGCTGTTGCACTGTGAACTTTTTCGACTAGGATAAGACTAGGTGAACTGTGAAAATGTTAAACCATAACACTAGTTCTTCTAGTCACATGAGCAGGTCCTTATACTGGGGAAAAGTCTTATTATTTTGTTTTAAAACCATTTTAATATGCCAGGGGAATCATTTTAAAATAAATACATTGCTCAAGACTGTGACCATGTTTTTTGAGGCTGCAAGTTTTTTTGTATTGTGTGATCAACAGCGATGCGTCATTCCCGAACAAATCGTGTCATGCATCGTGAACGTATCTTTTGTATGATGTCTAAGTTAGAAGTTTGCTTGTTTTCCCCTGGGCTGCACGTGTACGCCACTCATTTGGGTCAACAGCTACAGACTCAGATTCATGTACAGGCATATATTTCAGGTCTGAGGCTTCAGTTCACTCGTCACTTGCTGCATGTTCTCGGTGTAGTACGACTAGTTAACTAATCGTAACTATGGATGTTTAGGTTTGAGTCTGGCTGCTGCATCAGGTGCGATACACGCAGCGCGTGATGCACATACATGCAAACCTGTTGGTCTGGGGCAAACTATTCACAGCATTGTTTGGCTGAATCAGGTGTTGGTCGTTAGTAATATAGAAATGCAAACTAGACACCTGGTGAGACATGAAAAGCTAAATAAAGTTTATAGTCAACTGA
Source organism: Leptodoras praelongus (assembly GCA_028564905.1). Lineage (NCBI taxonomy): Eukaryota > Metazoa > Chordata > Actinopteri > Siluriformes > Doradidae > Leptodoras > Leptodoras praelongus. The sequence continues at coordinate 12,180,202 of JAOTRJ010000048.1, read as the reverse complement.
GTAAAGCCTAAATCTTAAGTAAAAGTATATTTAATCAAATATTATATATTAAATCTTGATGAGGTTTTTATTAAGTATATGAAGGTAATTAACTCAATTCATTACAACTCCAAACTTTTCTGGTTAATAATAATAATATCCTATTTTATATTTTTTATTATATATTTATAACTTGCATTCTTTTTTTTCTTTTTTTTTTTACAAACATTTTATATGAATCCTTTTGTATATATTTATTTTTTATGTTTACATCTATATATTCTTTTTATTACTGCTCATATGTCTGATTTTATGAATATACGGAGGCGGAGATGAAAAAGGTGAGAGATTCAAATAACACATATGCAAATAACACATATACATATAACTCCTTCCCTTCCATGGCGGGAGCGGGTCTCTGAGGTAAAATCAAATCAGCCAATCGTGTAGCATCAGTGATTATACCCGTGTTCCCTATCTCCCTACACACTGTGCAGTTCTCTTTAAATTAAAAAAAAAAGCGATAAGACATCAATCATCTTTAATATTTCACTTTTATCAAATAAGGTCAGGTGAATAATGAGGCACCATTCAACAGTCGTTTCTCTTAAAATAGACCAGTGATGAATGGCAAGAACGTTTTCAATGGTGATTAATGTGAAAAAAAAAATTTATCGTGCACTTAACACGATTAAAAAAAATAATCACATGACAGCTCTAGTATAAAAGGATTCAATTTTTGCATTTTTACATTGAAAATATAATGATTTTATAATGTACTATATTTTATCATTTCTTCTGTACCCTTGTGTTTGCTTTATTTCTGTGGACTGTTTGTGCATTCTGCAAAAAAATCATCTATTTATTAATAAATAAATAAAAAAGAGTGCAACTAAATCAAGTTAATATTAAAAGATGAGCTTTTAGAGGCTAAATGTTTAGATCAATTAATCAGACATTCATCAAGTGTAGAACAGGTTAATTAATTAATCAAGTTACTGCAATATGATGATCTTTATATGGTTATCCCACTTATTTTTTGGTATGTTCATGTTCTTTCAGTTCGACACCACTATTTTAAAACCATACCGGACCGGATATGACCAGCAGAGGAAGGTTGACGCGTTATTTTCTGTTTATTGTGGAATAATCTTACTTTCAAAGGTTTATTTTGCATGTACATGGTTAAGAGCTAAGAACTAACATACAGGGTTTCAGTACTTGCTTTTAAGTCTGTGTGAAAATTCCTAGTCTAGCTGAGCTGCTAAATTCCATCCTAGAGACACTTTGCATTGTGGCGTAAAGCTCATATGGTGCAAATATGTTTTCACTGCTTGTGCTGAATTCAGAAATTCAGCATGAATAAAGCAAAAGTGTTTCTTGGAAGCATCATCTACGTTTAGGTTTTTTCATGCTGTTTGTAGCCTGACAAGAGATGAGTGGCATTATATTTGTAATGTGAGCAAATTAATGCTTGAAATTCATATATCTGTGGAGATTTTTTTTGCCGAGGTCACACTAGGTGCTTTTAAACCCGTTTTTCCGACAAGTTTTGGAGGTTGTGCCAGCTCAGGAGAAAATCAGCATTCACTCAGAGCTCGTAAATCGTCTCTCAATCGCTATGTATCAATTGTTCAAAGACGCGAGCCAAGAGGCTCACCGATCGCTTGCAGACTGCTCTGGCAGTAAGTGCAGTGTCGAGCTACAGCCAATGAGAAATCAGGATGCGGAGTGAGGGGGAACCCAGGGGAGGAGTCTATAAACGTCAAAACGTTGTAATGGGGAGGTGTCCGCAAACTTTTGGACCATGTTGGTGAAAGCATCACAACTACCTGAAATCAAGTTTAAGCAGAGAGGAATTCCTGAAAAACCTAAAAAGTGCACAGCATTGAGTTTATCACTTCTTGATGACATCATGCATGGTATCATGTCAGCCTCCTTGTCACTTCTTGCGTGTGTTTTTGTGACGGAGCGTAGTTTGGAGAGCGGACAGACTCATCAGTGAGTCACTTCTGGTGAAAAATCCTGTAATGTGTGACCCCTGATCCCTGACCAGTCATAGTAGTGTGCAAACCACAACGTCTTAAAATAACGCGATTACAAGAGAGCGAGTTGTGTTTGAACAGTACAGCGATCTGGCGCCTTTGCAAGTCTTGTAGTATGTCCAAGCCATTAGCAACACGAAGAGGCAAGGATCATAATGAATATGAACCAGCTGTGGCTTTCATTTTCCAGCAACACGCTGGAGCCATGCTGTTCTATATCTGTGACTAATGTGATTTGAAGATCTTGAGTAAAACTTTTCAACCGAGAGACATTAAGGTATACAGTGACATGGTGACATGGAGCTGAGAGCCGGCACTGTGTCCTAGGGCTGTGATTAAGCAACATTTGGAAATGTATAAAAATGAATTGAATCACATGAGCAGAATAAATTCATTTAATGAAAAACATTTATTGTTTTGGGGAAGCAGAGGCTCCAGCGCAAGGCAAATTTATATGAATGTACATAGACTTGGAAGCCAGCGGGCCTCATCTTTTCGGACGTGGCATAACACTCTGTTCACCCACTTCTGCATACTTCAGGCTAGTTGCAATCGATGGGGAGAGTATACCACCCCTAACTCCTTACCTGAGAGCATGGTCAATCCCTTGGTCATATGAAGTCCAGACAACGTCCAGAGAATCCGGTCAGGACGTTATCCAGAATTGTTCTTTCACACATGTAGCACACAAACAGGCGATGTGTCAGATGCATCCTCGCTTCACGGAAATAGTTTGCTTGGTAAGGGGTGGTGACATGGTAGAGCATGCCAGGCAAAAGGCATGCTGTGGAAATCACTGCTCTGATTTGGTTCTACTTTGGTCAAGTTTGTGATCTCTGGGCAATATTTTGAACCGTTTTCTGTTTTGCCTCTAAGTAGCTCCTAAAATGCGCATATTTAAAATGTAAGCATTTCTCTTATTATGGCCGTCTAAAATGACTCCCTCTCTCACTAACACAACATTAAATATAAAGCTACTAGACTGTAGCTAATATAATAATGTATACTGCAATTAAGATAATGCTGTCAACATGGTGACAGATTAGAAAAGGTCAGAGTTTTCTAGTCATAGTCCTTACCTTTGTTTAACAAACTTACAAAGTCAGAGGCATTTACACCACATGCTGCATCCGCAAAGCCGCCAAAGTTGTGGCTCGCACCACACACACACTACACCCGCCTGCCATCTGGGAAAAGGTACTGAAGCATTTGGGCCCTCACAACCAGACTGCATCGGCTACTTTCCAAAAGCCTTTAGACTCCTCAATAACCACTGCCTGGACTTCACACACACACACCTCACATAAGCTGAATTGGACCATACACTACATACGAAGATAAACACACACTCCCATCCTGCTGCAACTTTGTACAACCTGCAGAACTACAAAACCCACATAGGATACATCCCATATAGGACCGTGTATCAGTCAACACCACTTCTGTACAACAAATGTACCATCCGCACTCTTTTTCATCCTGCACTCGTTTGTGCAAATGCGCTTGGTGGTGTTTTAGTTAGTCTTGTGGTGTTTTATGTACCATCTGCAGGTCCTGGAGGAACGTTGTTGCGTTTCACTGTGTACTGTACACACTGTATGAAAACCCACTTGAACTGTTTGCTGCAGAACATTGTTTGTGCTGTCACTAAAAAGTCAGCAAGTAGTTGGAGAGCAGTTGGATATACACCGTGGTTTTCTCCTTACATCATACAAAACATAATATTATTTAAGTCTCGCCATATATTTCATTTCAGGGGCTTATTATGTGGAATGTATTATGTGGTAATAGCTACTGGAAAGCAGTTTTTTAAAGAAAGCCACCACGTCGTTCCCAGTTCCACACTGGGATTAATCCATTTGTGTTAAGCAGATGTTACAGCCCAAAATCCAAAGTAATGTGAAATCCATCTCATTTCCTTCATGGCTTCCATCATAATTAGTTTCAGATCCCTCAAAACCCACATTCCAAATATGGCCTAATTTGATAAGTGGAGACAAAAATACTTGCATTCCAACAAAATGTCCCTGTGGCTTGCCTAGAACACCACACGTCACTTTCACTTAGCTTGAATTACGGTTGAGGTCTTGAATAAACCGTGCCTGTAGAATTAACTACAGGATCTGGACAGAGAGAATCAAACGACCGAAGTTCTTGACAAAGTAGCTGATTGCGGAAGAAATCCTTAGAAATCGAAACCTCAGCGACTTGGGAAAGGATCGGGTTTGTAAGCAGGAATGGACTGTCAGGTTTTTGTGGATGGTCCTGGATTAACCAGTTGGCCTGCACTAATTGCTTGCACCACAGTTACACTAATGATCTGCTAATGGCTTTTTCTAAACAGAATGGACTTGTGCCAAGGGTTTTATGCATTTCTGTGATGAACATATCTGAAGTGCTGAGGCAAGGAACAAAACGACTGAAGTTTCAGGTTTCTGCATAAATCACACCAGCAACTTTTAATGAATTCGACATTAGTAAAGAATTGCTCCCTTTGCCACAGTTTGCTGTGTTACTAGTGCTTTTGAAGGCTCTGTAGCATTACCTATGCCAAATGTCTGTATTAGTTGGTTCTTCAGGTCTGTGGAGAATTCAGAGAAAATTCATAGTGACACATACTACTACTACTACTACTAATAATAATGTTGGACTGTTATAGGACATTGCACTATGCACATCATTGGTTGCATCTGTCAATGTGTATATAAAGCGATCGACATCTATGGAAGCTTCTAGAGTTGTTTCCACCATGAGTTATCATGATTTTGTGGTTTTCAAGCACAAGCATTTCAAGGGTGTACCATGACTACAAGAATTCTGGTAAAACCTCAAACTTATGACAGCACCATGGCTGTAAAAAGTCTCTGGGTGAATGTGACCGGTGGCAAGAATCATTTCACACAGTAGGTGTGCAACACTTCCTCAAGTAACATCGGAATTCAGTGCTTCAGTTTCTTCAATTTTTCCGAGCGAATCCAACTCCCTTAGCCAGACCTGTAAAATGTAATATAATGTAAAAGAAATGATCGTGCCTGTCTTGATTGTATGAGTGTGTATGTATGTGTGTGTGTGTGTGTGTGTGTGTGTGTGTGTGTGTGTGTGTGTGTATAACAGGAATCGGCAGGGATAAGACACAAGTGCGAGCTTGTAAAAATAAATTTATGGCAAAATATTAATTTACATTTACGGCATTTGGCAGACGCCCTTATACGACTTACGTTTTATCTTATTTACACAACTGAGCAGTTGAGGGTTAAGGGCCTTGCTCAGGGGCCCAGCAGTGACAGCTTGACTGTGGTGGGATTCGAACTCACGACCTTTGGTTCTTAATTAATCATAGAATGATCAAATGTGGGCGAAAACTAATCTAGACAAAAACTAAACTCAATCACAAATATACAAATATAATCCTAATTACAGTTTTATGTAATACCACAGACACACTCATAGCCTGCTTTAAAAAAGTGTTTTCTTGAACTCTTGCTTTGAAGGGTCAGAGAATCCTTTCCAGAAGCTACATGGTTCTTTCCTTTTAAAAAAAATCTTTGTGGATGAATTCAGTTCAACCAAATTGAACTATATCCAAGGATACGATTGTGAGAAAGCTTGATTTATGTCACTAGTACAGATACAAAAAAATATTTCTCACATTTAAGAGCCTTCTGCGTCCTGCTGTTTGGTCAGGTGGATCCCAATTTTTGGAAATATCACTTACTTCCCAAATGTTGAACATTCCTGAGGTATCATCTTCTTTTTTTTTATAGAGCTAGGTTAGTATGGAAGGGAATTCCTGCCAAATTGAAAAGCAATCGCCACAGTGACAAAGTGTGAAATGCAATGCACACAATGTACTGCGTTTCCATAGTGACATGCAGAATACATGCCAAAATGAAAAGTGAAACCGCTATTGCATTGTTTTTCACCTCTGTACTGAAAAACAACACAAGGATTGGCATTTTTGTGTCACAATTGAATACAACACACCGAAATGTAATCAAGGCAGGACTATATTGCTTTCCACCGCAAGGTACTTCAAACGTAAACGGCTCACTGAAATGCAATCCACATGAGATTGCGCTTAAACACTGATGTGGAAATCTTGCTGAAATGGAAAGTAAAAGATCCATTACATTGCTTTTATGCTGCTCGATCTCTTAACAGAAAAACAATGTATGGATTTGCATTTAAAGAATGGAATGCTGAATTTGTGTCAGAATTGAATGTAAAGCGCCTTAAAATGCAGTCAGCTCAATTGCACTGCATTCCACTGTGCAGCTCTGTGAACACGCCAAAACAAAACGCTAAGCACATGATTGTATTTTGTCAGATGTGTGTATCTGTGCCACAATGAAATGTAATCAGTGTCCAATCAGAATCCTCTACTGAATTTGGGGCATGGATGAGAAACCAGTTAGAAGAAATCACTCGTAGTTTTAAATTAATCCAGAGGAAAAAGTATTGGGTTAGTTGAATGAGGCAGCCATGTTTGGAGTGGGGGGGGATAAAGCTTCTCATGATGCCGTTTTGTGTTGCTGAGATGGCACACCGGTTCTCACCCTTGTGTTTATTTGCTTCGCCGATAATGTTTATCTGGGGCTCAGCCGCATGGCTGGAATGCAGCACGTAAACAATGATATTCCACAGGCCATATCTGGCACGGGCCACCTCGCACACCACTGGCACCTCTCATAGTCCTTGTGCGCATGCTGAGGGACGAGATTAGCCAGAGCTGGAGTGGAACTGTGCCCTGCTTTGTGCAGTTGTTGATGCTACATAATGTGTTGTGGTTAGTAATAATTGCATGTTTTTAATGCACTACCCAAATGGTACCTGAGTTCTGAGCCATTTTAATAATAACTCGGCAAGCTGAAGGGCTTTTCAGTTGTCATTATTATTCTTCCTAATGAAATCGTCTGCCTCCAGGCCAAATCAAGCTGTTGACACTGAGCTGATTGCCTAACACAGAAGCCCCTCTGCCTGTGCTTCATGGTGGATCTCGCTTGCTGTAGAAGTTTCTTTCCTGGAAAGAACAGCAAAGGGAAAATGGGGGGGGTTGGGTTTTAACCGAGGTCTTTTCACCCCCAGACTGATGGCTCTCAGGCGCTGCTCTTGTCTGCTTATGTGTGTGTATCCCATTTGTTTCCAAGGCAGGGGCCCTGTCTGATGGAGGAGGCTGGGCCCCTGCAGTGGCCCCCTTGGCTTTTGTGTCTGCACTGCATCAATGGGGGATGGGAACGAGGCTGGGGACTGCTGGACATTTCCTCCACATTGACAGCATGTCTCACCAATGTGCATGGTATTCTTTTATAGTAAAGACCCATTGTGTTGCACTATAGGGACAGCTGAAGGTCTGTCTTTTAGAGAAGAGACAATATTAAACATAATATGCCAGTTTTCCTGCTCTCACACATTTTTTCATTTGAGCACTTGCGTTTCTAAAATGTATTTTTCTATCTCAGTCTATTTACAGTTATTTCAGATGTATCATTTATTACCCAGCTTTGTTGTTGTATGTGTAATTAAAAAGCTGTGGGTTCATAAACAACCACTGAATTCTGCGTTTCTCGCCCCAGTGTCCCTTTGCAATTTCTCTGCCTGGAAAAAAGCGGAGAAATAAACCTATGAAAAACACTATGAAACATTTCGGTGGCCTTTGTAACCATCAGAAACCTGTACCGGCTTTAAGAGCCTCAGTGTATTGCACTTTCTTTTTCTGTGAGATTTTTAATCTTTGTAAATGCCACAGACAACTTGTAACCGTGGTTCATCGACATTGTGAAGCCGACTTCTTGAACAGGTTGTTGCTTGGCCTCGTCACTGTGTGAGGTCACTTCATTATTCAGACTGCATCTCTTCCGCCTGGACTCGGACATTTTGAGATGGAGATGTGGCAGATGCTTGTCCCATTCCCTCCCAGCTCCAGATGGAGGAATGCAGTGTGTAATCTTGACTCCCAGGCTCCTCTGGTGACCTCTCCGTCTTGTTCTCGATGTCCAGCTGTCGCAGGCCATCAGTAGGCCTTTGTCAGTCGGCACATATGGTCTCATCTCATGAATTCTGTGTGTTGCTCATACAAAAACATTTGAGTAAGAGGGTTTCTTGTTAAGTGAAATTTACTATATTTTAGGAATCATTTTGGCACAAAAACAACCCTTTTTAGTGATGGTTTTCATTCAAAGGACTAATATGGCTAAAAAGATTTTTACATGAAAATTTATATTGTTAAAATATGTTTTTGTAAAATGAGAATTAGGTGGGATCCACTTTGTGTTTTGCTGTTTTTAATGAGTTTGAGATGAAAAGCAGTGGCATTAGGCTGCATCATTATTAATAGGTAGTTTCATTTAGTTTAAAATGGATCACTTTTGCTACCTTTGCTGCTGGAGTCTGTACTACTCCAGAGTTCTCGAGCCCCTGAAATGGAGACTTTTGGAAACGCCATCGGCCCTGTTTTAGTTCGAAAACTCCGGAGTTGTGTTTTGGTCCGGAGGGTCAGAAACAGAGACTTTTGGAAACGATAACGCAGGTGCCCACGTTTTTTCCTGATTGGGTCTTGAGTCACAGTGTATCCTTCCCTGATTGTCATGCATTTATCCTTTTCTGGAAGAAAACAAACAGCACCAGTCTCTGCTACCTGTGGTGAATGCAACATCAATAAAGAATTACAAGTGTTACTGACCTTCTTGTCTTGTGCAGTAGTGATCTGCGACACTATCTGTGCCTGGCAGCATTTTTAGCCCTACAATGGAGCATGTGATGGGTGTTTTCAGGTGTGTTACTATGGACAAATAGACGCTAAAACATCATCTGGGTGGAGATTTTCTTTTTCAATTGTTAAACACCATTTTGCACACCAAACTCACACGTACTTGCCCGATAAAGGAAGGCCAGGCCCACACATTTACATTTATGGCATTTGGCAGAAACCTTTATCCTGAGTGATGTACATTTATCTAATTTATACAGCTGAGCAGTTGAGTGTTAAGGGCCTTGCTCAAGGGCCTAAGAGTGGCAGTTTGATGGTGCTGTGGCTTGAACCTCCAACCTTCTATTCAGTAACCCAACACCTTAACCATTGAGCCACCCCTACCCATCATTGAGCCACCCCACACCTGCTCCCCTCTGTGGGTCAGGAACTTCTGTCAAACATGTACTCTATGCATACCAAAAGATGAACATCATCAGAGCAAAATTCTACAATACAAGCAGCCACAAGGAAATTTTCACCTCACTTCCCTGCAAAAAAACCTCCTTATTCTTAGAAGCACAAGGAAATAAATTCCATATAAGATCCAGGAAACCAGTCAAACTCTACACCCTCACAGTCATGCAAACAACACCCTATTCCCTACATATACAAGAAAAGAAACAGATCAACCCCCACACATGGACACCATTTTAAAATGAAAACCTGTTGGTATGGATTTGCCCTGGTACTTAAGATTTGTCATATTTACGTTTCAGGCCTGGTTTACAGTGAACTAAGGCAGAATGTCACCTGTGAGTTGTAAAGACTTCAGTGCATCCATTTATGCAGTGCTGTTGAAAATTGACTTGAGACCTGGCAACCCGGCACACCAGCAAGGGAAACAATATCCCTGTTTAATTTGGTTACTATCTAATGCACTGCTTTAGGTTTATTATATGCTACTAAGAGTCTGATCAGACTTCATAAACAGTCATTATTAAGTTCACTTTTATAAAGGTGCATGATTTCATCAGGTGGAAATAGATCATTAAGACACATACTTTATCCTTAATGTACTTTATCATTAGGGTAGAAAAGGAGGCTTTCCGTGTGCATTGGGTTATTAAGGAGAGTGCATCAAGACTGAAATAAGTTGATGATTATCTATTTATTTATTTATTTATTTATTTAAGCGCATTAGTCGTGAACTTTAAGCTCAGTGCAGGATTGTTGGACACACAAAAGGAGCGAGGCTTAACGAGGATATGCTCAGAGATGGCAGAGAACATGTCCAAAGGCTCTCTCTTTTTTTTTTAATGATCACCTGCCAGGAAGAGGCCCACAGGCTTCATACAGATATGTACAGAACAGGAACACTCTTGGGATGAAGTGGAAATCTACAGGACTTCTCCACAGGACTGTACATCTTTGTGCCTGTTTCCACTTGAACCATATCACCTTTTTCTGCCTGTGTTTGAGATATGACCTTCCTCAGGGGATTTGTTCTGTCTAATAATTCAGCATGTTAGTTCATAGGAAATCTCACCTTGAGGGAATTTTTTTCTGGCATTTTTAAGACGCATGTTGACGGTGTTTTTTCACCAAACAGAATAACCAACTCAGGAGCCAGTGAGTGAATTGTTTAACAGGCATTTGAAAAAATGTTTTGCTGGACATATTGTTGCATTATATTGTAGACTGTATAATTTAGGTCGACTATCCCAGAGGTGCACTGAGTGAAGTAGAGGAATACAGATAGAGCTGTTTTTGAAAGATATTTGCCGGACGTTGTCTGACATGGAGCATATGTTGGGTTTAGGACAGTGATGATTTTCTCATTGAAATATAAGTAAATAATACATTTGTGGGTGGCACGGTGGCGCAGTGGATAGCGCTGTTGCCTCACAACAAGAAGGACCCGGGTTTGATCCCCGGGTGGGGCGACCTGGGAAATTTCTGTGTGGAGTTTGCATGTTCTCCCCGTG
>JAOTRJ010000048.1:12095409-12108344 GCA_028564905.1 Leptodoras praelongus | reverse complement strand
CTTTTAAAAACTCCCAGCCTGGTTCATTACTCAAAACCGCAATCATGGGTAAGACTGCCGACCTGACTGCTGTCCAGGTTTTCATGAGCTGTATGCCAAAATCATCAGTATTAAAAGACCTGAAATATTTTAGTTGGTGTGCAATGAATCGAAAATATATGAAAGTTTCATATTTATCATTACATTATGGAAAAGAATGAACTTTATCACAATATGCAAATTTTTTGAGAAGGACCTGTAAATGTCTCCATTCCGAAATTGTCACGGCGCCCCGTGCTGCCCCTGAAAAAATTACGGCTGCTCATGTCGCTCATGACTAAATCTGCCACTGGGTTGAGATCAGGGCTCAGCGCAGGACGCTACCACAACCAACTTTGTGTCCATATTATTTATCTAGGCATGACTTGCCTAGATCGTGACTGTCGCAACCAATGTAGATATGCTGAAAAAATCTGACACCATTTCAAACAAGCAATTCAAATTCCCTTTTGATTGTTCTTTTGCCGTATTTTACCAGGAAAAGCAGACAGAAAGCACTGCAAATTCAAGCCAGACCCCAGCATCCCTGAGCTGTTCAGAGCACACAATGAAGACTACCTCGGCAGCGGCTGGTCTCGAGGACACATGGCACCAGCTGGCGACAATAAATTCTCAGAGGCAAGGCAACATTTATTCTCATAAGCTGTTATCTCAATGATTGTCAAACGAAATCAGCCTAGATTAGATCGTATATTTCCTTTACAACCGAGCAATATTGCAGTTATAAAGTATTTAATACAAAGAGGAATAAAAGCCTAAATGAAATATAATGTTGTTCAATGCACTAAAATACACAGCCTCATAAATAAAGCTTGTGCTTCTGCTCATGTCGGTTTAACGTGTTTATCTTTGAACAGCAATCAATGGTGGAGACGTTCTATCTGTCCAATATCGTCCCACAGAATTATGAAAACAACGCCGGGTTCTGGAACAGGTAACGAGCGGCACATTGTAGCTGGAGAAAGATCAATATGTTTGTGCGTATTGATGCGTAAATAGCAGATGTATCTTGTTTTCAGGTTGGAGATGTATTGCAGAGAGCTGACGGAGAGGTTCGGAGATGTGTGGGTGATTTCAGGACCGCTTACTCTTCCACAAACGGGAGAAGATCAAAAGAAAACCGTCTTTTATCAGGTACATGAACATGGTATGGTCTACTCGCTTACAGAGAAGGTAAACTCCTAGCCATTTGAGAAGTGTCTTAGTGTACAGATTCTAGTCATTAAAGCACCCCTCATCCCCCCCCCCAGCCCCCCTTCCACACACATATGCATGGTGAACAGGTCAAAACTGGTATCAGCTGTTTCCCACAAAGTCAGCAGTTTGTGTCTTTTCTATATAGGGAATAAGATACATTGTGATATGATAAATGAAAGATATTGTCAGTACTTTTACAACACAAAGACATTAAACTGTGTCACTCTGTTTAACTTAAACTGCATCATAACAAGAAGCTGATTGGAACATATCTTGTATATTGTAAAACATTAGAACGTATAAAGCATTTGCTATATCTGCTTGTGATGTATAGCCGCAATAGAAATTGCACATATGAAGTGTTCTGGATAATCTCGCCAGGTTAAATTCTAAAATTAACTTGAAGCAGCCAACTTTGAATCACGAATATGGAGATTTGGAGAATATGGAGATTTGGAGAATATGGAGATTTGGAGAATATGGAGACTGATATCCCAACAGCAGATGGTTTAATTCCAGCATATATCCAGTAGATGTCATCAGTCCCCTTGCGCAGACCCTGCACTTTTATCAGCAGCACCTCATAGATTCTACTGAAGGTATTACAGCAGTGTTTCTTGCCCAAAGTTAAGTTGCGGTGAGTAAAACATACCTGAGGTGGCAACGTAAAGCTTGGAGCACGGCACACTCGAGGGTAAACTCTGAGAATGACTATTTGCAGCTGCATAAACCGAATGAATAAATAACTGTGCCAGATGTCTCTGAGCAGACTGGGTGTTGATATGAATGTTACATGGTTGTTTGGCTGATTATGTAAGGTAGTGTGCATAATAGTAGCTTATTACTGTCTCCTGAAAAAAACAAGCTTAACCTTAAATGATATATTCTACAGTAAGTGTTAAATGATTTGATGAGATGTACTGATCCCTGGAAGGAAATTCAGTTTAGTAAGTGTCACCCAAAGTACAACATGCATAATGTAAAACATACATAAGGTTAAATGAAAAAGTAGAAATGTAAACAAATGTTTTGTGAGTACAAGATGGTAGAATGAACACTTGCTTCACATAATATAGACATATGACCTAGACTGTGAATGAATTAATATTCATGTCATAATGAACAGAATTATTGGTGTTTGACTGAGCTGGGATTTTTCCAAGGCTGATATTGATATTTACAGAGCATGGCACAATGACCATATGCTGTTTAGGCTGTTTTTTATTATTTGATAATATATATCACTTTAATGATAACAAATGCAACAAAATTGTTGTTATTGTCTGCATTGTCTCTGTTGAAGTAGCAAAAAAATTACCAAGAAAAGAAATGTCCACTAGTAATCAAGAAAACGAAACTTTGTTGAACGAAAACCGTATGAATGAAATTTTTTTATATTTTTATCGCACATAACGGCATTCATCAGCGGCAACTTCTTGTTTCTAAGAGAGAATGAATATGTGCAAAATTACGTGAAGTGCACTTTGTTTTTGGTCTCGCTAAGCATTTATTTAACACCAATGTATTATTCATTTGAGCACAGAAATACATTTACATATACTCACATAGACCAGTGAAAGTGGAAGCCCTCTATGTTAGGAGACTATTGCTGGACACTGAAGAGGCCAAATATAGCCAAAAATCATACACATACACATACACAGTAAGTTTGTACATATTTCAAGTGTATTAACAACCTTAATTAAGTATACATCATTTATACTGTGTTACTTTAAAGCTATGCCTAATAGAAAATGTCTTAAAACAGAAAAAGGGACTATATGGTCCACCTCTTTTAATATGTGGGACAAAAAAGATTTTTATATTATAAACATTTATATTGGCCAGTGTTGGCCAATGCTGGTTATCTCAAAATGGCATTTTATCAGCCCAAATAATCCGTTGACCACTTATAATTGTCACACCTAGAAGTGGCATAATGGCATATATGCAGTATTATTAACAGAAGCAAAGTTTAGGTCTTGATATGGCTGTAGAGTGGGCTGTAAACTTGTGTGTATCCTCTGCCCTGTGTGAGAGACGAGAGGAGCTCCAGCTGGCCAGGGAAAGACTTGGATTTCCGTTAAGGTTAAATCGACGTAGACAGCTACCCCCAGGGCTAGTGTGTATCATAAATTGGCAGCGACAGGAGCCATGTTACCTTGATCTGTGCACTCTCAAGCCTTAGGAGAAAATGTAGCTTAGATACATCCCTTATTTCCCTGGTGTGCTTACTCCTGAGCAATAGAGGAGAACATAGAAGTTCTGACGACTTCCTCCAAATGCTTATTGGATTATTATTGTAATATTCTGTGCTTTTATCAATAAACCAAGGCCACGTTTATGAATGAGATCTGTTTTAATCTGTCCTTAATGTTCCACACATGACTCAATCAGCTGATCGGAAAAGACGACGTGGCCGTACCCACTCATCTCTACAAAGTCATCCTCGTCAGGAAAGAACATTCATCCGACCTGCTGGCTCTCGGCGCCTTTGTAGTTCCAAACGCTCCTATTGGTTTTGAGCGTCAGCTGAAGGAGTACCAGGTGAGCCTCGCAGAGTTGGAGAGAATGTCAGGCCTGACCTTCTTCCCTAAACTGGATAAGAGTCAGAGTGTGAAGAACCTTTGCCTGCTGGACTCCTGTGAGCTCATGGACTTTAAGCATTTCACTCTGTACATTACTGCCCGTAAAGTGAGGGGTGTCAGGTCCCTGGTGAAGCTGGAGAAGATCATGGCGGAGCTAAAGGAAGCTGGTATCACTCCGGATGAATACTTGACTAAAGAGTACTTTGAGAAGAAACAAGAACTCTTACAAAATGAAAGCCCATTAGTCAAATCAGAATAATGACATTTTGAATGTGTCCTGGCCCGAAGCATTTTTATATTGCATTCTTTATCAGTGTTTATGGACAGTAGGATTTAAGGCACTTCTTTTATGTGTGAAAGGTTTTACATTTCAAAAGAATACCAACAAAAATCAAAATATAAAAATAACTTGAATATGTTCTCAGGGAATGATGTTAAAGATAATAGAAAAACATTTAACACAGTGTCTCCTTTGACTGTTTCAGTTTTGACATTTCTTAGTACTGTTTGTTTTTATTGTTTTCTGTGGTACATTGATCAGGTGGTTTTCTATGGCTGTACATTTGTTGAACTATTAATATAAACATTCAAGCACGTTCTTTTGAGGTCTTTATTATATATTATCAGCTTGGCATTTTCATACTGCAGAGGAAATGCAGAAGTGGGTCAGCTTTTAACATTCTGTACTGGTGACTGAAAGCAAGACCACCTGCTCTCCGCTCTCCCTCTCCTTCTTTTAACATAGGTGCCCAGTTTGGCTGTCACCAGCAAAAAATGACAAGTTCTATTTCCGTGGCTTTCAGAATAGTGTTGATCCATGCGGAAAAAAAATCCCTTGAAACCTGATATGCATTAACAGAGATTATACTGGTTTGTAGCTCAAAACATGTACACTATGAAAAAATATGTGGACACCCAACCATCAGACACATTTGTGGTTCTTCCCCAAACTGATCCCATGGTAAATGGTGAAAGCATGCAATTGTCTAGAATGTCTTTGTATGCTGTGATATTATAATTTCCCTTCACTGGAACTAACAGGCTCAGACATGTTCCAGCATGATCATGCCCCTGTGGACAAAGAGCTCCATGAAGATATGGGTTGCCAAGACTGGTGTAGAACAACTCCAGTGTCCTGCACAGAGTCCTGACCTCAACCCTACTGAATATCTTTGGGATGAGCTAGAAGCACTAGTCTTCATCATCCAGCATCAGTGTCTATCCTCACTAATGCTCTTGTGGCTGAATGAGCTTCAAAGCCACAATCCAGACTAGCTGAAAGCCTGCCTAGAAGGGCCGAGGTTATTATAAGAGCAAAAGGGACCATATCTGTTAGGGGACGTTCAACAAGCGCACATGGCAGTGATTGGTCATGTGTCCATAGATTTTTGGCCATATAATGTATTTTATGTTTGTAAAAATTCTGAAATCATTTATTATTTCAATTTATCTGAAACAAATTGTTTCAGTTGTTTAAATTATTAAAGTGAAAGAGGCAGAAGTCCTGCTGTAATTATCTCTCTTGCAGTTGTTTAATTTGGTATATATTTTTTGCTTTACATCATAAACCAGGCTTAATTTAAGGTAACATATTCTTGATTTAGCTTTTCAAACAAAACTGATCTATGCTCATGTTTATTAAGGGAGATATACAATACTGTTTCTGAACACCACACATGTATGTCCTCAGGTTTGGTGGTCACTCTGTTATTTCATATGTATCTCCCATGAGAGGAAATCCTTTACCCACCCTGCTCTGAACAATT
This sequence comes from Leptodoras praelongus, assembly GCA_028564905.1. Taxonomy (NCBI): domain Eukaryota; kingdom Metazoa; phylum Chordata; class Actinopteri; order Siluriformes; family Doradidae; genus Leptodoras; species Leptodoras praelongus. Next base: position 12,102,754 of record JAOTRJ010000048.1, on the reverse strand, counting down.
GAGAGTTCAAATTCTAGGATTGCCAAAAAGCCATTGTTGTGTTATTGAACAGCTCCAGCGGGAATGTACAGTGGATGACCTTGTGCTCTGAGCCGCTGGTTGGGACAGTCATAAAAACCCAATGGCTCCCTTGGGAATGAACAAACTTCAGAAGTGCAGCAGCACTAGACGGGTCTCTTTTGACTCGGCGTCTGGTGGGATTGGGGCACTATTGTTCCAAGTACTGTAGTGGAGCTTAAAATCAATGGGGTCACAGCAATGTCTTCTACTTGTGTGATGTTAGATGGGGTGCAGATATGTTGGTTTCCCCACTGTTTAGAGGATTACATTATTCTGAATCCTGCCTTGTTACATTTGTCTTTCATTGCAGGATGTGGTGATTTGAATGCAAACAATACTATCTGGCTTACCAGCCTGTTCACTGTTGAATTATATGGCCTCTCTTCTAGAGGCTGTGAGTACGGAAAGGCCAGGGGTTAAATGACTCTTATGCTAAGTAATGCTAAGGGAAGAATCTACTATAAGTTGGGAAGTAATTCTTCCTATAATTTTGATGACAATTTGGGAAATAGAAGTCTAGCCATAGACTGGAAGTTGAAAAAAAAAAGAAATTTTGTTTTTTAATTAAAAAAAATAAAAAAAACTACCCTGTATCATGTAAAATTCTGAGGCTTTTAAGTTATATCTCCTCTTGCCGTTGTTCGGCATTTTAATTGAACATTTTTTTTATTAGTCATTTGGTGCCAATAATGAAAAAAAAAAAAGTCCATATATTTGTTTGGTTTGAATTTGGTTTAGATATTCTAATAAAAAATGTTTTAACTTAGAAAAAAAAGTGTCATTACGGTATTACCCAAATTAAAAAAGGCGACATGCTAACCTCAGACATTTGTTAAGCTGTCACACAGACGGAACTACAGTTGCCATGATTACGGTGTACTATTTTCCTGGTTTCTCCTGTGATTTCTCCACTTTCTGCGCTGCCTCAGCATGTTTTAGCTCTGAGACAGTGATCAAGCACTGAGCCATTTTTTTTGCAAGCGAGTCACATTCAGAAGTTTCTTTGCCAACTTTGCAACTTCTGCAAGCATTTCTTTTCTCCTATGAGAACATTTTTAAGAAACGAAATGTCACCTTTCTATAGTACAGTTGTTCTGAATATTATTATGAAATGTTCTGTAACATTACCACATGCTATAAATGCCAAAGCCCACTGTTCTCTTCAACTCTGGCTTTCTCCCTGACTGCTAATGAGTCGTTGCCTCGGAGGAAGTGTTCAAACGTTACCGGTGGGCTTTCAGCAGATGTTCAGTTCACCAGGTGCGTATTCATCTAGCACCATAAATCACAGAAAGATGGAATTATCATACCTGATGATGAGGCTGCTTGGTTAAACTGTCCCTTGCTAAAGACTAGGAACATGCATGAAAGGATAGTCACAAAATAAAAATGTTGCCATGATCAGAAGTGTATTAAACTGTCAGAAAGACGGGTATGGATATCTGTGCACGTTGTGCTGCTAGACAGTGATCAAGCACTGACCTTTTTTTTTCCTTGCAACCAGGTCACTAGTTTGCAAACATTGCAGTTTCAGCAAGATATGTTTTTTTCTTCTCCCATGACATCTTTTTAAAGGTAATATATTTCTGTGGTTCACCTATGGACAAACACCACACTGCAAAGTAAACCCGAGTTTGTTTTTTCCAAGTTTCCTTCTTTCAGCTTATACTAAAAAAATTTGCTTAGTGTTTACAATAAGAAACTAAGTAGCAAGATTGTTGCTGTGTTGATTCAATTTAAACTGTGTTTAGAAACATGGATGCACATACAGTATATATGCACATTTCTGCAGCTCTGGCATGGCCCGTGTTATCTGAGCTCGATTACCTTGCATTTTAGGTTTGAGGAAAGGATGCTATCTGTCCACCTGTACGTACTTGTGCTGATGTGGAACAGGTGCGTGCTGTAAACCGGGCTGTAATTAGCCACTGTGTCCTTGCAAATTCTCCCAGCTCAAAACACCAAGCTAGGCAACCGTTGTCCCTTCTAAAGACAGAGCAATTAGATAGCATCTTTATTTTGGATGACGTTATTGTTTGAGCAGTTTATTTAAGTCCTTTGTGGTTTTGACTTTGTTTTCTGGAGAAAATGATTCATTTGTTGTTGTAATATAGGTTTTATACCTTACATTTTACAGTGACATCAGACTTCTATAGATCTTAAGTTGAGAGTAAGGAAGTAATCTTTATATGCAGATCACTTTTCCAGACTCTGGTTACAGTTCACTGCTTCATGAGACATCAATAACTTTGATATTAAAAAACGTTTCAAGGACACACGATAAAACCCTGTTCAGATATTAACTTTTGCAATTTGATTTTTTTTTTTGTTGAATTGAAGCAGAGGCTTGATATGCTCAAAGTGCTGCTGGGCTCAAATAACTAAAACAAGTTTGTAGTTAATCCTAGGGAGCTGATTTTCTCTTTTTGCATTCTGTAATTGGAAATCTAGACCATTAAAAAAAATCCCACTGACTTTGCATCTCCTCATTGGTGTTCTTATAAATTCAGGACCTCCAGTGTCATGCTCCTCTTAAAATGAAGGTTTCCAAGCTACAGTTGCTTTAATAAAGGTAAAAGAAAACACACATTTTCATCTTTTCATGTAAAGTATATTATATAAGTGTGTGCCAGACCTCCTTTTAAACTTACATTAATAATCAGGCAGTCTCCTTTAAAGTACTGTTAGATCCAGCAGATGGAGATATAGCTACCATAATAACTCACTGTGGCTCAGTGGCTTTACTGAAATACACATAACATTCAAATACCTTTTTTAACAAAGGATAAAGGATTATGGTATCTAATTTTAAATGTAAAAATTTTAAAAGATTTCAGCTGCTGAAGGATGCATAATGTGCAATACATTATCCCACTCAAGCAAGTGAAAATGCAAATAGAGGTTGATATCACTATTATATTTCATTATGAAATTATCACTGGAATAGAACTTTATGTTTATTCGAGATTTTGTCCCTTTTATTTTTATTTTACAACGTAGCTGCATTAACTGCTCTAAAATTGTAATGCATTCTCTGATATTTCTGTAACTTAAGGGTTCTTTTTATGATTATTATTATAATTATTATTAATTTTGGCTAGTCAAATCCTATTGAGGTAGCCTGGCTACAGCAAAAAGCTTGTGAACTGTTTTACGCTGAGGTCACCTGTGCTTTTCTGTTACAACGTTTGTGCTAGTTGTGTTATATATGCGTGTTTATGATTTTATTGTCCGGTGTAATTTCTTCTTGTAATAAGACATGGCACTAAAATGCATTGGTCAGCCTGTTTTTCCTTTGATTGACTTTGTGAAGAGTCTGCTCATTGAGCAGTGAGAATCCCAGAGCTGTTTCTTCATGAGCTGCCTTGTTGAATTAGCCTGAGTTTACCATCCAACAAGACATGAGATGGAAAAAAGGCTGATGACTTCAGGCATCCTTGGGGACAGTTTACATCCTCAAAGGAACTTGCTTTGATGCGACTGAGAAAGAGGAAGTGCGTACATTCTCCTGTCTGATTGGCTTTTGTTCATTGTTGTTGCTCTCTCCAAGCCTCCTCTGAGACAGAGCTGTTGGCCTTCCTTGTTGCTTTGGTTTTTTTCAGTTTGGCGGAAGTCACGTGAGTTGGACTCATTTAAAGATAATATAATTTCATACATATTTGAATGATACAAATATGAAATATGAATATGAACAACTTGTTGCACAACCATAAATTGTGTGCAGGTGCTGCAATGAGAAAGACAGCATGGCTATTTAAAGGGAAAATGTGGTGCATGCTCATATTATTGGATTTATAATAAATTACAAGTGTAGCAACTGTTATGTTACACTGTGTAGTGCACTTAATATGCAGTAGGAAGCCATTTGGGAATCTTTTTTTTTTTTTTTTTCTCAGGAGATGGTCTCTTGGGGCCTATCCCGATTTTTCCCCATTCTTGGCTTGGGTCCTTGCAAAGATTTGTGAGTTGTAGTATTCAAGTATTTTTTCAAACAAACAAGAGCAAAAGAATGTAAATATTTTGTGCTGTCAATTGTGAAGATCACTGTGAAGATGCTCACAGGTATTATTTGGCTTGCAGGCGTTCAAATTTTCTGTGGGGGTCCTGACCACTGGACAACAGAATAAAAGGAACTAATAAAGTATGTAGAGAAACAGATGGATTACAGTCTGTAATTGTACAACTACAAAGTGCATGGTAATGACATGAAAATGACATTGTCATTTGTGGGGTAAGCGACTGCTGAGGTGCTTATTGTGCAGAGGTAACCAACTTTCTGCAGAGTCAATCGCTACAGACCTCCAAACTTTGGTGTGGCTTTTTCTTTCAGGAGTTGGGCTCAGCCCCTTGGTTCCTTTGAAAGAACTCTTAATGCTTCAGCATACCAAGACATTTTGGATAATTTCATGCTCCCAACTTTGTGGGAACAGTTTGGGGATGGTTTGGGCCTGGCTCGCAGTCTCCACTCTAATTCATCCCAAAGGTGTTCTATTGGGTTGAGGTCAGGCCAGTCAATTTCTTCCACACCACACTTTCTTTATGGACCTTGCTTTGTGCACTGGTGTGCAGTCATGTTGGAACAGGAAGCGACCATCCCCAAACTGTTCCCACAAAGTTGGGGGCATGAAATTTTCCAAAATCTCTTGGTATGCTGAAGTATTAAGAGTTCCTTTCACTGGAACTAAGGGGCTGGTCCCAGCTCCTGAAAAACAACCACACACCATAATCCCCCTCCACCAAAATGTACAATTAGCACAATGCAGTCAGACATGTACCATTCTCCTGGCAACTGCCAAACCCAGATTCGTCCATCAGATTTCCAGATGGAGAAGCATGATTTGTCAATCCAGAGAACAAGTCTCCACTCATCTAGAGTCCTGTGGCGTTGTGCTTTACACCACTGCATCTGACGCTTTGCATTGCGCTTGGTGATGTAATTCTTGGATGCAGCTGCTCAGCCATGGAAACCCATTCCATTAAGCTCTCTATGCATTGTTCTTGAGTTCATCTGAAGGCCACATGAAGTTTGGAGGTCTGTAGCTATTGACTCTGCAGAAAGTTGGCAAACTCTATACACCTCAGCATCCACTGACCCCACTCTGTCATTTTACATGTCCTACCACTTCATGGCTGAGTTGCTGTCATTCCCAATCACTTCCACTTGGTGATAATACTACTGACAGTTGACTGTGGAATATTTGGAAAACTATGGAAAGCAAGATAAACCATTTGGCTCAGATGGTGGCCAGAATGTGTGGCAGCATGTATGTCTTGCCTACAGGCAAGCATGGTTGTGGTAACATCATGGTCTGGGGCTGCATGAGTACTGCCAGCACTGGGGAGCTGTGGTTCATTGAGGGAAACATGAATTCCAAGCAGAACATGATCCCCTCCCTTCAGAAACTGGGCTGCATGACAGTTTTCCAACATGATAACGATCCATCCAAGATGACAGCTGCTTAGGAAAACAGTAAAACAGGAAGCTGAGGAAACTGAAAGTAAAGGTGATGGACTGGCCAAGGTTGTCTCCAGATCTAAACCCAATTGAGCACCTGTGGGGCCTCCTCAAGAGGAAGGTGGAAAAGGGCATGGTGTCTAACATCCATCAGCTCTGTGGAGGAGTGGAAGTAACAACCTGTGCAGCTCTGGTGAATCCCATGCCCAAGAGGGTTAAGGCAGTGCTGGATAATAATGGTGGTCGCACAAAATATTGACACTATGGACACAATTTGGACATTTTCACTGTGAGGTGTACTCACTTGTGTTGCCAGCTATTTGAACATTAATGGCTGTGTGTTGAGTTATTTTCAGAAGACAGTAAATCTATTCTGCTATAGAAGCTGTACACTGACTACTACAAGTCATATCCAAAGATATAATAAAATATTTGCAGAAATGTGAGGACTGTACTAATGTGAGTTTCCCCCACAGGACCCCCACAGGACCAAGAACTATTTGGGTGGTGGTGGTTAGTGTGTGTTGTACTGGTGTGAGTGGATCAAACACAACAGTGATGCTGGATTTTTTAAACACTGTGTTCACTTACTGTGCACTCTATGAGAGACATTCACCATATTGCTCCACCCTGTAGATGTAAAGTCAGAGACAGTAACTCATCTGTTGTTGCACAGTTTGTGTTAGTCATCCTCTAATCCTTCATTGGTGCTCACAGGTTTCTGCCTACAGGATTCTGGTGATTGTCTGATCCACTTACACCAGTACAACACACACCTATACACTATCACTACATCAGTGTCACTGCAGTGCTGAGAATGATACACCACCCAAATAGTACCTGATCTGTGGTGGTCCTGTCCATTAGAGAACAGTATAAAAACTAACAACCACCTAACACACCACTCCAAAATCCTCCACAGGTGTTCAACAGGTTTAGGATATTATGAATGCCATAGCACATGATTTACAACATTTTCATCCTCATTAAATCATTAAATGAACTCTTGTGTCCTGTGGATGGGGCAGAGACATCCTGGAAGTGATCACTGCCATGAGAAATGTCATCATAGTAGGATTAGTGTGATCAGTCAGACGAGCCTTGTATTGATCTGCTGTGACTTTACACTCTAAGGGGACAAGTGGACTCAATCCATGCCAGTAACAATTAATAAACAAATGTCCCAATGGAATAACAAAAAGACATTTTTTTCTTTAATTTGTCACCCATCTGTATATTGGCATCTCTGCATTTGTTACTTTATGCAGTAGCAGCATCAAAAGCTTTACTTTGCCATCATTGATCAGTTTTGTGTGCATTTGAACATCTGGGTGTTGTGGGTGTTTTGTTTTATTGTCCTTCTGGGAAATTCAACCAGGACCCAGCTGCAGCTTAATGGCAAATGTAGGCAGATTTTCATTAGAACTCTTTGCATACTTCAAGGAGTTCATGAGGTCATGTATGCTGACAAGGCTAGCAGTAACCCCACAACATCAGAAGATCCTATACAATACTTAACAGTGGAGATTAGGTTTTCTTTTCTATATCTAACCATCTCTCTGTTTATGTGACAATAAATTCTATTTATGTTGTAAAAAGTTCTGTTTCGTCTCATCGGATGGCAGAACCTGATGCCCTTCAAAATTAAATGTGTTCCATGAAAAGAAAAGGCTTTATTCTGGCATGCCTTCCAAATATGCTATATGGCCAAAAGTTTGTACACACCTAACCATTACACCCAGGCATATACATGTATACAGTCATGGCCAGAAGTTTTGAGAATGACACAAATATTATATTTTCACATGATCTGCTGCCCTCTGGTTTTTA
>JAOTRJ010000048.1:12080280-12094182 GCA_028564905.1 Leptodoras praelongus | reverse complement strand
GAAGTGTTCCTGAGCCCATGTGGTAATATCCGTTACAGAATGATGTCGGTTTTTAATGCAGTGCCGTCTGAGGGATCAAAGGTCACAGGCATTCAATGTTGGTTTTTGGCCTTCCTGCTTACTTGCTGAGATTTCTCCAGATTCTCTGAAACTTTTGATGATATTATGGACTGTAGATGATGAATCCCTACATTCCCTGCAATTGCACATTGAAAAATTGTTCTTAAACTGTTGGACTATTGGCTCCCTTTATACCCAGTCATGACACTCACCTGTTTCCAATGAACCTGTTCACCTGTGGAATGTTCCAAACGGGTGTTTTTTGAGCGTTCCTCAACTTTCCCAGTCTTTAGTTGCCCCTGTCCCAACTGTTTTAGAATATGTCGCAGGCATCAAATTCAGATGCAGTTTATCCCTTTGAACATTAAATATCTTGTCGTTGTAGTGTATTCAATTGAATATGGGTTTTTATTTGTTTTACACAACGTCTCAACTCCATTGGAATTGGGGTTGTAAGTAGGTCAGTCATGATTCAAAAAAAATTTCAGTCATTTCCATTTGACAGTTAAATATTTATAGATCAAATAATTTAAATGCTCAAAAACACTTCAGAAAAGCTTAGGGCTTACATAATTTTATAATATAACTATGGTTCTGTAAAATGTTTGTTTTTATGCCTTTAAAGTATAAATAATGTGTTATAGAAGCCATTCTTGCTGCAGGCAGATAATTCCAATGGGTTCACAAGATTTTCTCATTAAGGTGTGTGTGTGCGTGCGCAAGTGCGCGTGTGTGTGTGCGCAAGTGCGTGTGTGTGCGTGTATGCATACAGCCAGAATGAAGCATGAGGGCTAGCCTCTTGAGGGCAGGGTCACTGCTCCCTACTGAGAGAGCACACTCATCCTCCAGCACTGTCCAGGGAGCTCATCAGGACTTTGCTGTCATAGTAACCCCATACAGCAAACAACACACTCCTGGGCCCACATTCATCAGCTTACAAACAGCCAGGAATGGAGAGGGTAGGAAGTAAGCAGGGTAAAAGAGGGGAAAAAACAAAGAAGTAGGAAGTACTGCTTGCTTATTTTTGCATTACCAACACTCCTAACCCTCAGCTACTGATATTGTTTGGTACTTATTTTCCTGTGTTCAGTGCTGAAAGGAGTCCTCTTGCTGAAACTTTGCTTTCTTCTTATTGCAGGGTTGTGCACAGTTATAATCAACCCCAGGCAAAACCCTGAGTGCCAGACATACGTCCTCTGAGATTTATGCTCAATGGGTCTTTGCCAAATATCATTGGTATAATGCTCATAGGAAGTGTGATGGGAACTAGTCAGGCCAAAACACATGTATATGAATTTAAGCTAAATATATATCTATTTGCAGCAAGAGTGGAATGATGCAATGCTGCTTCCTGGGGTATCTTCTTATATTGTATGTATGATAGTGTCTTTACGTGGCAGCCTGGTTCCACACTTCTTTGACAAAGCGAAAGACATTGCAGACAAAATTCATTTATTTTTGTTACCTTCAAACTTAGATATGAGTATGACTAAAGCGAACAGAGCGCATTGTGGTGTCTGGTGACAATAGAATTTTGAAATATAAGCTGGTAAGTTAAATCAAGGAGCCCTTTCTCTGAACACAAGAGGACAAGTGGTGACAAAAATGCTTTGGTAAAGCTATTAATACAATGATTCCAGAATAATATTGTAGATATTAATTAGTTTTTTTCTTCATTGCAGCAAAAGCTCTGAAAAAACTAGCATAATTGCCAAATGATCTAAAATCTTACAAATATGAGATAGAGTGGCTGATGCTGTCATCTTGTTCACAAATCTCTGGGGGCTGTGACTGACCTGGCAAGCTGACCAAGGTTCTCTAAGGAGTCACACAAGCACAGTGTTGACACTCTGGGTAATGTGTGTGTGTATTTTTGTATGTGTGTCTCAGTACAAATACCACGCATGTATGCTCAAAGTCCTTTTGGGTGACTTTCTTGGGGAGGCAAGTGCCAACATGTGAGACGGTCATCACAAAGATTTATTTATCGTTTGGCCAGATTTTAACTACTCTGGCATGCGGTTGTTACACGTATTGCAAGATAAGCTGACTTGAGCAATTATGCAATATGGTTATGTGCTTGCACTTGGTTGTAGGTATGTTTTAGCTTTTCTGTTGGCCCTTACTGCATCATTTCTCACTCCTGATCATGATACAACATGGTTGGTTCAGTACTTGCAAATCATCGAATATTACTCACAAGTGTATCACATAGATGTATTCCTAAAACAACCACTGCATGAAGGGAAAGAGGAAGAATGAAGTGAAATAAGCATACCAAATTGCAAAATTGTTGTTCTTGAGATATTGAAATGCATCACTCACAGTGCCCCAATGGACTAAATTTGGTGTGCTAATTGGCTAAAGAATTTGGTAGTGATACAGGGTGTGAAATTTCAAGAATATGGCCAAATACCTTTGGTCATAAAGTGTCTCTCAAAGGATATTTGGAAACTCTCTTTGTTTTAATTGTATTTTCCAGTAATAAGTAATTTGGTTCCTTTTCCAATTATTCAAATGTAATCTGTTCTTTTGTGGAGTTCATTAATCTCTGATGCAATCTAGACACTATTTATTAATTTCCTTAATATGTGATTTGCCAAGGGATACTCTTCTTTATTAAATTCACTTTTTATGATTTATGATCTCATTAATCCATGTTACATGATTCCATAACAGATGTATTAATAATTGTAGATTGTTTCCTGGATGTGCTTTGGACTGTGGCGTCTGCTATCGGAACTATGGACTTGGTTGGAGGAGCCGCTCATTAGAGGTGGTGGTGTTATGCATGGCTCCCAGAATACCATGCGATTGTGACTTGTGCACCTAGCAAGGCTGAGATTGGTGATAAACCCCCCTGGTTTTTGTCATTTTGTTCTCAATGAAGTGACGTTGTTCTGTGGACCAGTTGTGGAAAATGGCTTATTCGCATCTCCCGTCACCGCTGACGTCACAATAATAAATATATTATTCTTCCACACTTAAGGTACCTTGTGATTTTGAAGTATAAATAAAGCTTGGTATTATCATACCTGAATCATCCAGTGTGCCTTTTATACCAATTCAGTGAGACAGGCTTCATTTTGAATATATGCTTAAAGCTAGCCAAGATCTTAATTGGGAATTGTCATGTAGATCAGTTATGCCCTACCAAATATTCTGCCTTGCTAGTGCACGCACCCGCTCACTCTTCAACACCCACACACAATTATTATTTAGCAGCACCAAGCCTCTTCTGTTAACCTCTCCTGCCATATAAAATTAATCTACATTGGCTGTATGTGTGTATGCATGTGTGTGCATGTGTGTTTCCTAAGTAAAATGATAAACCCCAGTTGTGTAGCTTTGACAAGGAGAAAGCTGACAGCACAGTGTGTTTCCTGTTTACCCTTTTGAAGGAAAGGTTAAAGTTAGCGCCCTAAATACCTTTTTTTTTTACCCTGCTGGTTTCCTGGTGCACACTAGGTTGCAATTATACTACATAAAATACAGTGAGATACTCTATGGTCAAATGTCTGTGGACACCATGTCATCACACCCATATGTCCTTATTGAACTTCTCATTCCCGATTTAGTCGCATCTTTGCTGTTATAACAAATTCCACCCTTCTGGGCAGGCTTTCCACTAGATTTTGGTGCGTGGTTGTGTGGATCTGTGTTCATTCAGTCACAAGCATTAGTGAGGTCAGGTGCTGATGTTGGGTGACGAGGCCCTGGGGTGCAGTCAGTGTTCCAGTTCATCAAGGTGTTCAGTGGGGTTGTCGGGGCTCTGTGGAGGACATGAGTTCTTCCGCTCCCAGCTGTGTCTTCATGGATCGCACTTAATGTGCAGGCGCATTGCGATGCTTGGACAGGTTTGGATCCCTTAGTACCAGTGAAGAGAAAATTGTAATGTGACGATATCGAAAGACATTTTAGCCAATTAGGTGCTTCCAACTGTGTGGCAACAGCTTATATGAGTGTGATGTTCGGGTGTCCATACTTTTGGCCATATATTATACAATTCACATTAATCACTCTAAACACAACCCAAAATGGGATTTGTGCCTGATTTTAATTAGAGTAGTGGTATTTTAATCAGCGCTCAGCCAGAATTGTAGTGTAATAATCCTGTAGTCTACAGCTTTTCAGTTGCCATTAATGTTATAAAATATTAATATTAAGTAGTTTCAGTACTGAGTAAATGCATCGTTACATTAAGTTCCATTAAGTAATCAATTAGAAAGCTTGCCGCTTATAGTAAAAGCTCTTGAATAAATGGTTTATACAGTAAAGGCCATTGATGTTATAGACAACCACACACTTTCTGTGTTCCTGCAGACATGAAGCATATATAGGCTTTCTGCTCATGTAAGCATTGGGAATGTCTGTCCAGAAAGGCTGACTACAGGTCTGGCTACAGCATTTCAGTGGGATTGTGGGGATCAGACTGATGTGCCGGTTCTGAAACATGCTGCGTTAACTAAATGGTTTCATGGCTATGATTTGGTGGCATATGTTGATTTCCTTCTGAAACAGGAAGGAAGAGGGAGGTTGTGTTGAGGAGCTTGACTGGCTTGCACAATGGCAAATAGTTTTCGAGATGCACTGCACCCTCACAAAATCTTAACAAAACTGACAGCAGTGTAGAAAGATAATTTAAGAACAGTGAAGAGATTAACATGGGACTCTGATGGAGAAGCCCAGACAGGGTATATTGATGGTATTGAATTCTCACTCAGTCTGAGACAGAAGCATATTCCAGCATTGAAGAGCTGCAAGTTAGTAAAACACCTCAGAGTTTGCCAATCATGTAACAGTCAACTGGTGCAAATTCCACACTACTTGAAATGAATGAATCCAACAATTTTATTTTTCTTATACTAGCGATGGTTGGTAAAGGGAATAATATACCAGAAGAAGCACAGCCAGGTTTGGTGTGACACTTTCACTATATGGCCAAATATTTCAGAGCCAGTATGGCAGGTCTTGTGGAATGCTGTGGTCAGTACCTAACAAAATGGTCCAAGGAAGGACAACTGGTGTACCAGTGACGATGGCATGGGTACCCAAGGTTTCAATGATGTTCATGGGGATGGAAGACTAATCCATTTGGGTTAATCTCACAGAAGATGCTGGTTATGATAGAAAAGTGCATCACAACTTGCTGCATACCAGTCAGAGTGCCCATGCTGACCCCTGTCCACCACTGATAGAACCTACAAAAGACACTTGGAAAAAGCAATGGAAGAAAGTGACCTGGTCTGATGAATCATGTTTTCTTTTACATCATGTGGATGGCTGGGTGTGTGTTCATAACTAGCCTGGGGAAGAAATGGCACCAGGATGCACTACAGGAAAAAGGCAAGCTGGCAGAAGAAGTGATTCTCTGAGCAATGTTCTGCTGGGTAATCTTGGGTCCTGGCATTCATATGGATGTTACTTTGACATGTACCACCTACCTAAACATTGTTGCAGACCATGCACACCCCTTCAGGACAGCAGTATTCCCTAATGGCAGTGGCCTCTTTCAGCAAGATGATGCACCCCGATACACTGCAAAAATTATTCAGGGATGGTTTGAGGAATGTCATAAAGGGTTCAAGGTGTTAACTTGGCCTACAAATTCCCCAGTTCAATTGAACATCAGAGGGAAGTGCTGAACAAACAAGTAAGATCCATGGAGGCCCCACCTTGCAACTGACAGGACTTAAAGGATCTGCTGCTAATGTCTTTGTGCCAGAAACTACAGAACACCTTCAGAGGTCTTTTGGAGTCCATGTTTTGAAGAGTCAGAGCTATTTTTGTAGCCCAAGGGGGCCTATGCAATATTAAGCAGGTGATTTTAATGTTCTGGCTGATCAGTATATTCTGTAGCTTTGAGATTTCTGTTCACTGTCTAGACATATTCTAGAATGAACAAAGACTGTTCACCAAGGTTTGATTGGAAGAAGCGAGTGTCCTGCACAGAGCCCTGACCTCAACTCATTACTATTTGGATGAACTGGAACACTGATTGTGCCCCAGCTTCCTTGCCTGACATCAGTGCTGGGGACTACTAACCAGAAGGTCATCAATTAAAATCCCACCACAGCCAAGCTGCCACTGCCAGGCCCTTGAGAAAGGCCCTTAACCCTCAACTGCTCAACATCTACAAATGAGATAAATGTAAGACGTCAGCCAAATGCCAGAAACAGTGTAAAAGCTGGCCTTTACTAATGCTCTATAAATCCCCATAGCCACTCTCCAAAGTCTAGTGGAAAGTCTTCCCTGAAGAGTGGCGGTTATCATAACAGCAAAGGAGGACTAAAATTTTAATGGGATTTTCAAAAGTCACATAAGCATGTGATTGTCAGGTGTCCGCAAATCTTCCAGAAGAGACAAAAATGTAGCTTTTTCCTCCTCACATTAAAGGGAAAAATAAATCTAGGCTAAGATTTGTGTGTTTTTGTGTCCCATGCTTGAGGATTATACAGTGTGGCCTTATGGTAAAAGAGTCACTAGATTGAAACTGATGAATAAGGGCTTGTAGGGTAACTGGCTTGCATTTCAACACAATGTCAACATGTGCTGAGTTAATGTGACAACTGTCTCAGCCTTTACAGTCTGCGGAAACCTACAAGCAGGCAGATGAACTAGCTCTTCAATGCCATTAGTATTGGAGTGAAAATAACATGCCCTAAAACTAGCCGAATGTGTTGCATTTTTAATGTATTGAATTTAATATATGTTTTTAATAAACAGTGTCATATACAAGTTGCATGATAGAATGATAGGTGTTTAATAGGATAAAAGAGACATGCTCACCAAGGCAATAAATCCTGTTGTTTATTTGACTATAGATATACATATTCTAATTGGCCACAATGCTTTTCAAAAGAAAACGTGGATCTCTCTCTAAACGTCCTCATTACGAGGACTACAGTCGACAGTATTTCCTTTGCATTTCCTTTTATTTTAAACAAACAACTGGGGGGGAAAGGGGCTTCACACAACTGAAATTTACAAATGTGAAACCGTTTTTTGAAAAACAAGTTGTCATATTGCAGCATGCACATTCTAATAGTGTAAAAAATAAATAAATACATACATACATAAATAAACAGGCACAGAATTATTTCAGGGGCAAATGACCGAGGCCATATTATGTTTTGACCTCAGAGAACCTTCAGGTATATCCCTTTAGGACTCCAGATGCTGACTCTGGCTCCGTTTTGGTCATCCGTACCGGCTTATTGCTAGAATTTTTAGCCGCAATAGCCTGATACTAGATCATTTTTCACCAATTCGTCGCACACCGTTCCAGTTCCCTTAAGCAGCATCAGAATTTGATCACTGAATTTTCTTAGGAAAAAATGTAAATAAAAATTACATGTTTAGCAAATTCTACTATTTATAAAATACACTGCTTTCAGATACCTAATATTTATACATTGTATATGCAAAGCATAGACAAAATATGCCTTTTAATTCCTGTATCTGCTCTTGTATTGCACAAACTGGAGTCTTAAAACATACAGCAGTTAGAAAAGTTTCCCTGTGCTTCATTTGTGGGTTGATTAAATACATATTGTATGAATCTCCTTGGGTTGAACTTGGGTACCAAAGCATTATTATGTAAAGTAGAAAGAGTCATTTGGTACATTCTTTGTACATGTGCTGAAGGATATTTGGGGGGGTGGGGGCATAAAACATCCAAATGTTTCTGCAAAATAAATTGCCATTCCACTTAATAAATCCATACTATATCTGTTGTATTTCAGTGAACACTACATTGTAACCTGCTGTGCATACTGTAAATGTTTTATTAATTAGTATGAAGGTTATGAACAGAAATTTCTGTGATGACCAACAATTTAAATCCAAGATTGAGAAATGAAGCATGTTTTGCTTAAGCTGTCCTTGACGAGTGCTTGGGACAAAGGTAGTTTTTAATCTTTTAAGTTCTTTGCAGTTCAGCTGAGTGCCGCTGTGTATAGTATTGTGTTTTTCTCTTCCTGTTTTTCAGTGTCATCCTTTTGTCGTCTTCTTGCTGAAGTAACTGGACTAGACTCTTTGGTTTTGTAAAAAACCAAATGTGCGTAGCTAGACAGTGATGCTAAGCGCTCATCAGAAGGTTAAACTTCTTTAAACATTAGACCAATCTGCCTCAATCACACAGAACCCACCTGCACTTAGCAAATCATCAAGAAGTAGCATTACTCAAGTTGTGTGTATACACGCACACACACACCCTTATGCCCATACTATGTACCTTCTCAGGTGTCTGACACGCACATTATGCAGGCTTATACACACAACTTTCTTTTTAGGTAATATATGGCTCCTCTCCTGTGCAAAAAATAAATAAATAACGCAACCAAAGGGAGTTTTTCCACAAGAATTCCAGTTACCATCTTTTGTATGTATATATGTTACGAAGTGAGTTAAACATGACTATCATATCTGCTCTTGTGTCATACATTGTA
Organism: Leptodoras praelongus; assembly: GCA_028564905.1. NCBI lineage: Eukaryota > Metazoa > Chordata > Actinopteri > Siluriformes > Doradidae > Leptodoras > Leptodoras praelongus. Next base: position 12,085,672 of record JAOTRJ010000048.1, on the reverse strand, counting down.
GATCTGAGAACCTGACACCTGCACCTACGTTAACCTCACCCCACACGTGATGTAATCTAAACAAGTTATATACGGATTCGTTGCTGGAACTGATAAAAGTGTTTCCTGTGTAACATTTATTCACTGTAGTGGGAACCATTTGAATTTATACAATGCAAGCAATCCCCATATGCATCTCCTTAGATTACTTAGAGAAACATGATAATCCATTGCTTCTGTGTATCTGACAGATTTGTTTTTGAGGCTCACAAAATATACAATTATATACCCAGCAAATATGCTGCACAGTCATGTTGGCGAAGCAATTGTTCGATCATCCTTGTAAGACAATGCAGATGTACCAGATGTCTTGTAGAATTCAGCTGGAGTGATTTCGTTTTAGAGAAAAGCCCTTTGTATTTGCTTTAAAACATATTCTTCTTAGTTTTCTTTGAAACAAATTAGCAACTCTTATACATGCAGAGCTGTAGCTGTGTTTATTCTAATAATGTTCTCGTTATGATAGCGAACATTTAAATACATTTTCTTTTATAGCATCTACATATAAATCGCTTAACAGTGGGAACCTGTGCCACTTTTGTTTTCCATGCTCTTATTACTGAGGGTTGCTTGTATTATACATTTGAATCGATGAAAGCGATGACTTGTGCTCACATGGATTGAAGACTACAATAGGTTCAGCTAGATGATACGATTACATTGAATGTAAATGGTTACTGGCATAATCTTCAGGCATGAAACATGTCTTCACCATGTCTTTTAATGGTGAGTCTTTTGCACTGGTGAAGAGGAATAAAACAGGATTTAAGTTCTAGCAGGCACACTTGGGGTCTATTGCTACAAAAACAGCCCTTCAACAAACTTGCTAACCTGGCTTGAAAAACAAGTGGATTAATCTCTTAATGTGAGTCTGACATACAAAACAAATGTTCTGCAGGAAAGAATATGCCATGGTGCCAGCAAAAGCTTCCCCTTAGACATAAGATTGACATAGTATAAATGACATTTCCGTTTTTCTTTTGGATTTAAATATACATCTTAAATCAATATTCAGATTTTATCGAAAGGTAGCAAATTATTGCTGAACTCAGTATGTGCAAAATAAGAATGCCTTTTTCAGCCTTACAAAGAAAAATGGCCATTACATCTCTATGTGATGCATTTTTCCAACATGCAAAATAAATACTCATAATTAAAATAAATACACAAAAATGTTTACATGTGCAGTACCTTTGATACTTTGAATGAAAGCCTGTGCAGTCTTTTGGTAGCATATGGATGCAGATGGATGTTGTACACAAGAGACCGTTGCTGAGTCATGTTTGATTGTCTTTTACTAGTCCTGATTACATCATCGTGTAACCACATCAGGCTGTTTGTGAGAGACTGGCTTTTATATATATATATATATATATATATTCAAAAAGTGGAGGAAAAAAAACAAAAACAAAGTACTGGCAAATATTCCCACTTTTCATCTTGCTCCCCCTCTCATCGCTAATGACACAACCTGGACTGGACTGAAATAATTTTTATATATTTTGTTTTATACGTAATTGTACCAAATTTATTTTTTTGTAATATGAGTAATTGGTAACATTAACAAGACTATATCTCTAACGTCTTGCATTTTCTATATAGTGTGAAATCTATTGTCAGAAGGAAATCACACCCATTTAAGTAAGACCTTTTAATAAACTCAGATGGTCAGGCATACTTTGTAAATGTTGATAAACTCTTTTTTTTTTTTTTTTCAATCTAATATACGATTAGTACACCTGTGATATAACTGCAGTTAACTGCTGCAGAATCTCACTCATGCATATAAACTGAAGCAAAGTTACTGTGAACTGTCTAAACTTCGCCCCTGTATATTCAAACAAAATGTGAAACACAGGAGAATTAAAAACATCAACTTGTCCTACAAAAACCTTGAAATCTTGATGCACAGTCACGTGTCAAGAGTTTTGAGTGCTGTTTGATACATTCTGTAAACAAAAAACAAAGTAACAAGGAGATTAATGTGTGAGAGAGCATTTTATACTTAATGTTATAGAAATGTTTCACGGTCTTTGTCAGGGTCAGATTTGCTCAGGTCACTGTTCCTGGGCTCAGGTATTAGAGCTTGGAAAAGCTCACTAGTGGCTCTTGTCACACTGTCATAAGACGGCGGTGAGGAGGTCGAGGACAGAGCCTCAGTCTCGGGTCCATAATTCTCCTTCAACATGAAGGCGATGAGTCCTTCCTTCTCTGGTGGGCTGTCATCCTCACTGCTGGCAGCTCCCTCTACATTGATCTGTCGATATATGAACGAGGCTTGCCTCAACTGTCTCCGGAGTAAATGCCTTCTGTAGGCCCTCTGTATAACAATGGATGATACCTCCTCTTGCTTACGTCGTAAAGTTGTAGTGATTGGTTCGTAGGAGATTTTGGATGGATTTGCCATCATAAACTTCTCCTCCATTTGTTGCTTAAGAGCATCCATTTCGTCTGATTCGCCCAGCACGCGCTTGGTAAAGGCAAACAAGATGTCCAGGCAATGAATCTTGTCACCACTCACCATGGGCAAGTCCATAGAAATCAGCTTAATTTTATTAGGCTTGGCAATACGCAGTGGCTCGGACAGTGAATCAGCAAAATCTGAAAGCTTAGCGTACTCGATAAACTGTGTGGCCTCAGGATCAAACTTCTCCCAAACCTCGTAGAACATCTCAAAGTCATCCTCGCTCAAGGGCTCAGTGCTCTCCTCTGTGGCCACACTGAAGTTCTCCAGGATAATGGCAATGTACATGTTCACCACAATGAGAAAAGAAATGATAATATAAGTGACAAAGAAGGTAATGCCTACTGAAGGGTTCCCACAGTTCCCCCGGACAGTGGTGCCTATGTTTGGAACGTGGGGGTCACACTCTTCAGGGGCATTATTCAAAATGGGATTGAGTAGGCTGTCCCAGCCAGCTGATGTCGTTATCTGGAAAAGGCAAATCATGCTGTTGCCAAATGTCTCAAAGTTGAACATGTCATCAATTCCACCTTGTTTCTTCACATAGGCAAAGTTTGCCATTCCAAAGATGGCATAGATGAACATGACTAAGAAGAGCAGGAGACCTATATTGAACAATGCAGGTAGGGACATCATTAAGGCAAACAGTAACGTTCTGATTCCTTTGGCTCCCCGAATAAGGCGAAGGATACGTCCTATTCGGGCCAGTCGGATCACGCGGAAAAGTGTCGGCGAGACAAAGTATTTCTCAATTATATCTGCGAGAACAATGCCTGTAAGAGGAATGAAAAATAATTTGAAATCAGTAATTTGATAAAATAACTGTGAAAGAAAAGCATTTGTTAATGTGAATGAGACATAGCTTAATATGGTGATGCATATGTAATATGTGTGTCTTCAGCTGATCCTGTAAATCATAACTCTGTAACCCAAAGCCAACTCAAAATGTCCAACATTAGCTAAAAAACCCTAATATGTTAGCATAATATTTCTTTAAACCATGCCTTTTCTGACTCATGGGTGTGCGGGTTTGGCTTGATCTCTAATATTGCCCTCTTGAAAAATGGACACAGCCATACATTTTACTTGCGCTCACAAACTAACAACTGTCAGATGGCTCAAACCTCAATCACTTCCCAATAGCCTGAGCTGACTGACTTGATTGCTGCAATTACCTTCACCTTAACTCCGGCCCCCTTTTTGCAGGGGTGGCCAGTCTGTCTCCTTGCTAACCCTTTGTTAGTTTTATTTTCTTCCATCAGGGACATCTACTCTCAAAACCGGTCAGGCTTGCTACTTAAGCATAGTTTGTCTCTTTCTTGGTAGATATAGTGCTGCACAGCTGCACTGGACATAGACCTTGAGAAGTCAAGCCAAGGTTATGTTGGCTGTACAGTTAATCTTTTCCTTGTGGCTGATAAAGAGCTCCCTACTGAGGGATTCTTTGATTTTGTAGTTGTATTCTGTTGTTGTGGAAGATGTTGCTGTTCTTTATGGCCAGTTCATCTAAATCAACAAGAGCTGAGCCTAGTATATACTGCATGCAAGCTAACCTTCCTTGTCATTTAGTTTAGATTTTCTTATTTTTATTTCCTAGCACCTCCCAAGCTAATATCAAAGCTGGGATGAAATTGATACCCATTTCATGGTAATCAGCTTTTGGTGAAGCATGCTATATACTAACTCTGTCAGTGAGTGAGTCTTGTCTTACCCACAATGGAGAGAATGACCACTACAAAGTCAAAGATATTCCAGCTGACGGTGAAGAAATAGCAGCGGAGGGCGATAATCTTAATGATGCACTCGGTGGTGAAGATGATAATGAAGGCCAGGTTGATATTATACAAGATGGACTCCATGTAAGGGGACTGCTCATCTGTCTCCACCATCATGGTCAACATGTTCAGGAGGATGAGCAGCATTATGATGATGTCGAAGGCTTGTTTTGCCACCAAGTCAAAGAAGAATCCTTGGAATGAGTTCTGAGTGGAAAAACAATTTACATCTTTAACAATTTACAGTTTATAATCTGCACTTTCATTTATATACACTATATGTGTAGAAGTATGTGGACCCCTAAACAAAACCCCTATATGTAGTAGGTTCCACAAAGTTGAACACACAATTGTGTAGAATGTCTGTGTGTTGTAGCATTAGGATTTCCTTTCACCAAGTGGAACCAAGTAGCCTAGCCCAAACATGTTCCAGCATGACTGTTCCTCTGTGTGCAAAGCAAGGTCATGAAGTCACGGTTTGCAAAGGTTGGAGTTGAAGAACTCAAGTGGCCTGCACAGAAACTTGATCTCAACCCTACTGAACACCTTTGGGATGAACTGGAATACCGACTCTGTACCAGGTCCCCTTCTTCAATCTCTTGTGTTCTTGTGGCCTAATAAGCACAAATCTCCACAGTCTGTAATCTAGTAGAAACCTTCAGAAGATCGAAGGTTGTTATAGCAGTCAAGCGGGAGCCAAATCCACATTGGTGCCAATGGGATGTTCAGTGATCAGACATCCACTTACTTTTGGCCTTATAGCGTATTTCAGTACAGTCACATAGGGATGAACACCCTCATCACCATATTAATTTAAAATGTTACATTTCTTTTAAACTAGTTTAAAAAACACATATTTTGTGTAATATGTATGGCTAGAATTTGAGTGTTTCTATATAGTCACTTATAGACAGTGAACTTATTTCGTAGAGTAGTACACTCCTGATCAAAATCTTAAGACCAGCTAAGAAATTTGAAGAACGTGCCATCGCTGCGAAGGTTGGACGCAGTAAAACGATAATTTTGCATTTTTTAAAAGATCCTGAGGGAAATGGAACAAAAAAGTCAAGTGGTAGACCCAAAAAAATTTCACCAGCGCTGAGCCGCAGGATCC
>JAOTRJ010000048.1:11823104-11836131 GCA_028564905.1 Leptodoras praelongus | reverse complement strand
AATGCCCTGGCTCATGCAGTGCAGTCGGCTCGTCATGACTCTGACCTGCTCAGAGAGCAGTTTGAGGAGGAGCAGGAGGCTAAAGCTGAGTTACAGCGCAGTCTCTCCAAAGCAAACTCTGAGGTAGCACAGTGGAGGACCAAGTATGAAACTGATGCCATCCAGAGAACAGAGGAGCTGGAGGATGCAAAGTAAGTGCCTTGTACATAATCATGTGCTGTTTATACACTGATCAGGCATAACATTAAAACCACTGACAGGAGAAGTGAATAACACTGATTATCCTATTCCAATGGGATATATTTAGCAGTAAGTGAACAGTCACTTCTTGAAGTTGATGTGTTGGAAGCAGGAAAAATATACTAAGTTTGTTTTGATAGCTTAGAAATAAAGGTGCCATTTATCAAGGTAAAAGATAACACCTAGCTATTTGCTGTTGCTACACAATTGCTATTTGTGTAGTGTAATATATATACTTACTTACCATTTTTACTTAAATCAGGAAAAAACTTGCTCAGCGTCTGCAAGAAGCAGAGGAAGCTGTGGAAGCTGTAAATGCCAAATGTTCCTCTTTGGAGAAGACAAAGCACAGACTGCAGAATGAGATTGAAGATCTTATGGTTGATGTGGAAAGGTCCAATGCTGCTGCTACTGCTCTGGACAAGAAGCAAAGAAACTTTGACAAGGTTTGACAATGAACACATTGATATTAGTTTGATTCCTTCAAAACTTGGTATTAAAGACATGTCCATTATTTGGACAAATCCAAATAGTGCATACATGATTTAACTACAGTATAACAATACACATACATTAAACTAACATGCTGTAATCTGCACTAGTTATACTTCTTAAAATTCGTATCACTTCCTTTAGCTTCACATTACATCTCGCTGAGGTACTGAAAGTATATCTGTGCTCAATTGCAATAGGTCCTGGCTGAGTGGAAGCAAAAGTATGAGGAGTCCCAGTCCGAGTTGGAAAGCTCCCAGAAAGATGCTAGATCTCTAAGTACTGAGCTCTTCAAACTGAAGAATTCCTATGAGGAGTCTTTGGACCACCTGGAGACCATGAAGAGGGAGAACAAGAACTTGCAAGGTTGCTATTACTTGAATGTTGTTCAAAATAATAGCATTTCCTTTTCAGATGGTGTATTAATCACATGTTTTCTATTAAACAGAGGAAATTTCTGATCTCACTGAACAAATTGGTGAAAGTGGGAAGAGTATTCATGAGCTGGAAAAGTCAAGAAAACAGTTGGAGCAGGAGAAAGCTGAGATCCAAGCTGCTCTTGAGGAAGCTGAGGTGAATTAAAAAAAATGGTCACATTATACTATCCTGCACTTTAATAATGAAACCTAATGAGGTTGAATCAAAATAGATCCCGATTTGGTCATGGATTTAAATCCATTTATAATAAAAACATTACTTTTTGTTATTTGTTACTAACAGGGATCTCTGGAGCATGAAGAGGGCAAAATTCTTAGAGCACAGCTGGAGTTCAACCAGGTGAAGGCCGACATTGACCGTAAACTGGCTGAAAAGGATGAGGAGATGGAGCAGGCCAAGAGAAACCAACAAAGAGTGGTGGACACCCTGCAAAGCTCCCTAGAGTCTGAGACCCGCAGCAGAAATGAAGCTCTCAGAGTGAAGAAGAAGATGGAAGGAGACCTAAATGAGATGGAGATCCAGCTCAGTCAGGCTAACAGACAGGCTGCAGAAGCCCAGAAACAGTTAAAGAGTCTCCATGGACATATGAAGGTATGCTAAATTAATGTTTGGCATAATTTGGGATTATTGTCCGTTTCTTAGCAGCATAGTGTCAGTGATTTCCATTAAATTAACTGATTTAATTTGTACTTTACAGGATTCTCAACTGCAGTTGGATGATGCTCTCCGTGCTAACGATGACCTCAAAGAGAACATTGCTATTGTGGAGAGACGCAACAATCTGCTGCAGGCTGAACTGGATGAACTCAGGTCCCTGGTAGAACAGACTGAGAGAGGCCGCAAACTGGCTGAGCAAGAATTGCTGGATGTCAGTGAGAGGGTTCAGCTACTGCACTCTCAGGTAGTATATGGAGTCCTATATTCAATTATATGGTAGATATTATGGAATATAAACTACAGAATATTTTAACCATAACATAACTATATGCAACTGTAGAACACCAGCTTGCTGAACCAGAAGAAGAAACTAGAGGGAGACACTTCTCAGCTGCAGACTGAGGTAGAGGAGTCTGTCCAAGAGTGCAGGAATGCTGAGGAAAAGGCCAAAAAAGCCATCACTGATGCTGCCATGATGGCAGAAGAGCTGAAGAAGGAGCAGGACACCAGTGCTCACCTGGAGCGCATGAAGAAGAACATGGAGCAGACCATTAAAGACCTGCAGCATCGTCTGGATGAAGCTGAGCAAATTGCCATGAAAGGTGGCAAGAAGCAGGTCCAGAAACTGGAGGCCAGGGTAAAACAAATGTCTTTTTGTTTAGCACATCCAGTATAAAACATAACATTTCTATATGAATTAAATCATTATCTTCAAAACATTTTTAGGTCAGAGAGCTGGAAAGTGAAGTGGAGATGGAACAGAGAAAAGCCAGTGATTCTATTAAGGGTGTTCGTAAATATGAGCGCCGCATCAAGGAGCTAACTTATCAGGTTCTTTTTTCAGTAAAGTTACAAATCTATCATTTTAACAAGCAAGACCATATAAATTAATACATTCTCCCCATGTTTCTGTAGACTGAAGAGGATCGTAAGAATCTGGCCCGTCTACAGGACCTAGTAGACAAACTCCAGCTAAAAGTTAAATCCTACAAGAGATCTGCAGAAGAAGCAGTAAGTTAATTATAAACTAGGTTTCTAAATCTTTATCAGTTGTCATGAATTGTACTCTCAATTAACTATGTTGCTATTTTTAGGAAGAGCAGGCCAATGCCAATTTGACTAAATTCCGCAAGCTGCAGCATGAGCTGGATGAGGCAGAGGAAAGAGCTGATATTGCAGAGTCTCAGGTTAACAAGCTGAGGGCTAAGAGCCGTGACACAGGCTCTAAGGCAAGTTGTCTATATTATAATAAACAAAAACCAGGATTATAAAATGTCGATCTGCAAGAGTTTTTCCTTGGATAGTTTACATCTTTTTTTTTCTTATTACAGAAAGGACATGATGAAGAGTGAAGTTTCCAATAGAAGTCTATGGAAAGCTATTATGCCCAGATCCTTTCACAAATGTAGAAAAAATAAATAGTTGCAATATTAAACATGTATTCTGTGCTTTTCCCTAATGCATTACAGGTACCTAAAATACACACTCATAAAGAGATTAAAGATTGTGTATTCATGTCATTCGTGCCATGGATAAACCATCATAAACCATGTACAGTATAATCAGATGGATCATGTTTCCTCCTGGAGTCATTTCATCCAACAGTGCAATGCATAAAATCATGCAGATACATGTCAACAGCTTTAAATAATGTTCATTAGGGGAAATGTGATCACTTTAAATTTGACCCTGGTATGGTTGTTGATGCAAGATGGTTTGAGTTTTTACTGCCCTGTTGGGATTTTCATGCACAACAGGCTCTAGAAATTACAAACAATATTGCAAAAAACAACAACAAAAACATCCAGTAAGTGGCAGTAGAAATACCTTACTGTGTAGTGAGGTCAGGGGAGAAGGCAAGGAGCTGAAAAGAAGGCTACAGTTATATAAATAACCAGTCTTTACAAACAGGCTGAGCTGTAAAACTCACAGAGAAACCTGACTGCATGAAGAACCAACCCAGATATCTACATTCCAGCCTCAACAAATGTTGAGACAATCAAACAAATACTGTAAACTGGATAAGCTAACTCCTACAACCACTTCACAGTGTCCTTTCCAGAACATTCCTTTAAATTTTGGAATTCCTTTAAATGCTGCAACTTTTTTAGAAACAGGTACCACCATCTCAGTTTGCCAGTCCAAATGAACTTCCCCAGACCTCCAAGCAACAGTGAAGAGGTGTATTAATCACACAACCCCAACCATGTCCAAATGTCAGTCACATAACCTGCCTTGTAGTTGATCTCTCAGCTTAGATTCTGCTAGATGTTGTCACACAATCCAGAAAACTGCCCTGGGTTTTCCAGGTCAAATTTGACTCTTTCAATCCGATTGCAGCATCGGTTGCACCAGGTATCAGCTCCACCATCCAAAGGCTGTTTCTGTTCTGTTCACCAAATCAAACTCAAACGAAATCAAATCAAAATCGAGCTCCCGTTCATTTCTGGTGACTCACTACCACACCATGACTTGACTATCTCTCTGGCCAACACACCTCTATTCTCCGCAACAGCTCGCAACCTCGGTGTGACCATCAACAACAAACTCTCTTTCACTGCCCACATCACAACCCTGACTTGCTCCTGCAGATACCTCCTTTACAACATTAGGAGGATCTGGCCATTTCTCACCACTCAAGCTACACAAATACTTGTTCAATCACTGGTCATTTCCAAACTGGACTAGTCCAACTCACTCCTTTCAGGTCTCCCTCAGAACTCTATCTGACCACTTCAGCTCATCCTGGGTGACATACCAGAGTTCAAAAGAGGACAAATTGTTGGTGCATGTCTTGCTGGCACATCTGTGACCAAGACAGCAAGTATTTTTGATGGATCAAGAGCCACGGTATCCAGGGTAATGTCAGCATACCAGGAACCATACATTGAGTTGAATTGCATTAGGCCAGCAGTGTTTCTTCTTCCCTTTATTTTTTGGTATTTGGGAATTATGTCTGAAGAGCCTACTATGGAAGAGCAGCTGCAGTCCTTGACTGAGCGTATTCAGCAATTGCAGGCTGATAATGATTGGTTGTGAGGTTCAGGTAATGCTAATGGAGGAGCGGTATTCACTTCTCAAGCAAATGCTGGTTCAGGTAATGTTGAGGGGGGTGCATCAACATCTCAAGCCCATGTTAATATCCCAGAGCGTTATTTTTATGTACCTAGAGAGAGAAAATGTCCAAGCTCGGTGGTCATTATGGGTCCGTCACATAAGGAACAGGCCAGCATAGACAATTAGATGGGGAGTCTATTAGAGAATATTCTCATGCCTTGCTATCACTTATGGAGACTATGAAGTGTAGAGACCCTCGAGGTATTCCTGATTCAGATAAACTCTTGCGTGTTCAGTTTGTAGAGCATGTGGGAGATGGTACCTTGAGTAGGGAGCTCAGACGCATTGTGAGGAATAACCCTGCCTTGTCTTTTTTAGAGATTCGCAGTGAAACCCTTAGGTGGACAGAAGGGGAACAGGCTGAGCCCCTAAGAACCCGAGCTCATACAAATGGTTCCCGGATCCAACTGGTCGGTGAATGTAATGTTAGTAATGGTGCCATTTTACCTCAGCAGAGTAATGAATTGGCTGAACTTAAAGAATGTGTCCGTAAACAACAAGCTCAGCTTGATGAAGTTTTACAGAAATTAGATTCTTGGTCTCCACCGACCAGAGTGGATCTGGTTCCCCGTAGTCAACGTAAGTCTTATCGGTTTGAGGCAGATGGTAGACCAATATGCGTGCGTTGTACTCAGCTTGGACACACCCCGGTTCTGTACCCTTGGGGGTGGGAGAGAAATTAGGAACACTCAACATATGCCCCAAATTAGAAATCAGGATGTAGAAAATGGTCTCCCGGGGCCACAGGGAAACTAGTTCCCTCTGGTGCTGGGAGCCACGCATTAGAAGGGGGTTTTGCAGGCTCAGGGTTGCCCAGGGATGTGGCCAATAATCTTATAGGGCAGTGGACCATGATGAAAATCACCATGGGAGGGATTAATGCGCCTTGTGTACTTGACACTGGTTCCATGGTAACTACAATTTCTGACTACAAGTTTTTTTTAGAGTAATTTTCCTTCAAGTGGGGTGGGATCATTGTGGGATTGTAGTTGGCTCCAGCCAACTGCTATTAAGGCTGCTAATGGGTTGAGCATTCCCTATGTGGGTTACATGGAACTTGATGTCAAGGTTTTGGGGAATATACTTTTTAACATGGGGGTCTTGGTAGTTAGGGATATAAGGGGTCGTTCCCTGTGTGAATAATGGCTACAGGTCCCTGGGTTGTTGGGCATGAATATCATTAGGGCATGTTATCAGGAATTGTTTCAGCAGCATGGTTCTTCGCTATTTGACTCTTTAATTCTGCAGAAAGCTGGTAGTGCTTGGAAGCAGGCTTTAACAGAGTGTCATCAATTGGAGTGCTTTTCATAAACTGGGAGCCTAGGAAGAGTTAGGGTGCAGGGTAGAGTGTCTGTCTGTATCCCTGCTGGTTCTCTGAAGTTGGTTCCAGCGTCCTGCAACTCTAAGATGGGTTTCACTCTTCAGTCTGCCTTGTTTGAGCCAGTGGGTCATGGGCTTCCACGTGGACTCTTATTGTGTCGAGCCTGGTTAAAGGTGAATCGAGGTAGGATATTTGTGCCGGTGCTTAATGTGGAAATTTGTGATGTGTGGTTCCCACGGCATACTTATTTGGAGGAACCGTCATTAGTGGAGGGGCAATTGGATTCCTCTATTAGTTTTTCTGAAGCAGATAATGGTACACTTTCTGTGGGCTTTCTTCAGTTGTCACAGGTGTGTAGTGCCCTTCTGAATGTGTCAGATGTGTCATGGCCAAATCTGCTGCTCGTGGAAAAAGCTAAGGACTTGCTGTGCAAGTACAGTTCAGTGTTCAGTCAGGGAAGTGAACTTTTGGGTTGTACTGACTTAATTCAGCATGAGATTCCTTTGCTTGATGAGGCTCCAATTAGACAGCGTTATCGTTGGTTACCACCATCCCAGAATGAATTGGTGAAGGCTCACATAAAAGAATTGTTGGAGAAGGAGGTGATCCAGACAAGCTGTAGTCCATTCACTTCCCCAATTGTTTTGTTAAAAAGAAGGATGGCACTATTCAGCTTTGTGTCAATTATCGTCAGCTAAATGCGAAAACAAGGAAAGATGCCTTTCCGTTGCCTCTGATTGAAGAGTCCCTGGATGCTTTGTCTGGAGCAAAGTTCTTTTCCACTTTGGATCTTGCAAGTGGCTATAATCAGGTCCCTATGGCAAAGCAGGATAAAGCAAAGACAGCTTTCTGCCCACCATTTGGTCTTTTCCAGTTCAATCACATGCCATTTGGATTATGTAATGCTCCAAGTACTTTTCAGAGCTTGATGGGGCGCTTTTTAGGAGATGAACGCTTTCACTGTTTCTCTTTCTTCTCTTGTACCTCAATGACATTGTTGTGTTTTCTAGTTATTTTGAATCCCATATGCAGCGGTTGGAGATTGTGCTAGAGTTTACAGCAGCATAACTTAAAATTAAAGTTGCCCAAATGTCATTTCTTTCAGAAAGAAGTTAAGTATTTGGGGCATGTTGTTTCTGCATCAGGTGTTTCTACTGACCCTGACAAGGTTTGAGCTGTGGCAGAGTGGGAACGCCCAAAGACACTGAAAGCCTTGAGATCTTTTCTGGGATTAAACATGCTGGACCTCTGCATTGTTTGGTTCGCATTCTGCAGTGTGGTCCAAGGGCAAAATGTCAGGAAATGAGAGTTGCAGGTCCTGCAGGAGGAAGATTCAGTCATTGGTCCTTTTCTGAAGTACTGGCACAGAGGGGAACCCCCCCCAATGCCCAGGAACAAAAAGGCGAGGAGGTGGCAGTACTGGATTTCACTTTGATGGAGTGTGCTGCGGACAGCAGAGAGAATGTACTTATTGTGATGTATTTTCCAAATTCACACAGGCCTACACGACATGTGATCTTCCCCAGCTCCTGTTTGCTTATAATACCACCACACACCAGTCACAGGGTACTCACCATATCAGTTAATGTTTGGCCGGCAGCCTTACCTCCCTGTAGATGCTATGCTTGGTAGGGCAGATGATGTGCTCCCACAGACATTGGAAGAGGACTTAGTCTTCACCAGACCTGCCCCTGCAATGGAACTCCACTGGATTGCTCAGATTACCACTTTCTATCATTTGCTCTTTCTCTCCCTCCTCACCCTCTCTCCCCTTCTGCCCCATGCAGAACCACCGCCTGTCGCTACCTATAATACATCTTACCTTTATGCCTTGCCTCTTCCATCACATGACTCATTTTCTTTTGTCTCCCTGGACACCACTACAGATACTTCCCCCTCTTCCCCGTCTTCATCCACTGACCTCTTATGTCATCTTTCTTCCAGACCTATGAGATCTTCACCACCTGCTCCTTGACTGACAGAAGTCCTGCATAACTACCGTCAAGAACCAAGAATGGCTGAGAGGCACTGCAGGAAATCATGGCTCATAGCTGACCTTCACTCCTACCAATCTCTCCTTGCCATGTTCTCTAAGAAAGTAACTATTACAAAGTCACGCTTCTACACAGAGAGGCAGCAGATAAATGCAAGCTTTTCAAAGTCTTCTCTTCCCTACTCAACCCTAACCGTCCTCCTTCACTCACCTCTCTTACTTTAGAGAATTTTGTTGACTTCTTTGAGCAGAAGGTCAACAAAATCCACCACTCATTTTCTCCTGCTCCTGTGACCACCATACAACCTCACACCCCCTCTCCCACATCTCTAATCTGCTTCACTCCTCTCTCAACTGAGCAGGTTCTTCATCTGCTGATATCTACTACATGAGCTCTGGAACCCATCCAATCCAAATTACTCTAGACAATCTCCCAAGAGCTCCTATTCTTCATTTCTATAATCAACAGCTCCTTATCATTGGGAATGGTACCATCTTCAACTCCTCTATTCTCAAACATTCTTGAACATGCTGTTTATAATCAGCTGTCTCTTTTCTCTCCCAGAACCATTGTCAAGATCCTAACCAGTCTGGCTTCAAACCAGTGCATTCTACTGAAACTGCGCTCATCGCAGTGATAGAGAAGCTCCATGAAGCAAGGTCAGCTGGATTGTCATCAGTCCTGATTTTTCTTGACCTCTCTGCCTAAACCACGATATCCTTCTGTCACATAAAACGACTCAACATCCACTCCATGCAAACTCTCTACTGGTGTATCACAAGGCTCGATTTGTACCCAGAGTCCTTCAAGTCCTTCATAACTCAAGTATGGCTCGACTTGACCCACCAGGACACATGGGAGACAAGCATCCAAACTTTTCTCTGTCTGGGCTCCAAGGTGGTGGAATGAGTTTCCAAACAGTGTCACTTGCTGTCATCAAACACCAACTGAAGACCCACCTCTTTTGAGAGCACTTGAATGAGCACTGACTCAAAGCTTTTACTGCACTTACAGCAGTTATTGATATATTGAATATATATCTTGTTCTTCATTGGATTTGTGTAGTGTATGAATACTTTTGGGTTATAGGAGTTGTTAAGCTTGTAATTTTTGTTAGATATTATTGGTTATAATTTATTAGGTATTATTAGGTATAATTGCTAGCAGTATCAAACCCACAAAAATTAATCCTTTTAAAAGCACCAACAGTACAGTATATTGTAAAACATTATTTTATTTCATGAGGATGATTGTGCTATAAATACCTGAGGGTGTGCAATGATTCATAGACTGAGAAGTCATATACAGTGTAATGAATGTCTCATTTGATGTGTGGAAAATAGGTCACAAAGCAGATGTTAATGATTGGCAAAAAGAAGTGGTTGCATTTGGGCATGTCAAAGGCTGTAGTGTGAAGGCTGAAGCATATGGTCATATAGGTCTACCAGCAGTGGTAAAAAAAAACCCACTCTACTATACATTCTCATCAGAATTGTGTCCGAAAGACGAAACCGATGGACAAGGACTACCAATGAATTTCACGGCTTGTGAATAAAAAACACTTACCTTCTAGGCAAGAACTGCTTCCAATGCAGTTCCTTGATAACCAATTTTTGAAAGGATATTCCATAGCGATTGCATACCCTGAACATCTCAGAGTGGCACACAAGAAGCTTTTGCTCACTTCTGCTTACAAAGCCTGCTTACAGTGGGAGAAGAAACATAAACAGTGGACTGTTCATGACTGGAAACGTGTTAAACTGCTCAGACAAAATGCTAGACAATCATGTTCATTGTAGACCTCAGGAAGCCTTCAATGAGGACTGCGTGAAAGGTGTACATCCAGGTGGAGGGGGTTCTGTGATGTTCTGGCGATGGTTTAATTATGTAGTATAAGATTTAAAGACATGACCACACAGGAACACCCAAATTCTCTTCTTCCAGCTCAGCTCTCATTATTAAGACTGATAAACGTTTGATAAAGTTTTCATGATTGGAGCTTAGAATACTTCTGTCCTTGTTTTATTGGACTTTTCTCCTATTTATTCCTTTTGGAAGCAGTATAGCTTATAGGACTTGATGGTATAATCTCTTGAATAATCAGAACTGCTTCTTGCCTATTATCTTGAGGGGAAGAAAGGTAAAGACTTCATTGAGGTCATCAGGTGGACACCCTCTTTCCTTGATGTTTAATTGATTTAAGCCCACGACACCTCCAGAAGGCTCTACGGCAACACCCGTCATCCCACCAGTCATCCCTGCTTTTGACTGGGCCATTCTAACACATGAATATGCTTTGATCTAAGCCATTCCATTGTAGGTCTGGCTGTATGTTTAGGGTCATTGCCCTGCTGGAAGGTGATCCTCTGCCCAAGTCTCAAGTCTTTTGCAGGCTCTAACAGGTTTTCCTCCAGGATTGCCCTGTATTTAGCTCCATCCATCGTCCTATCGACTCTGACCAGCTTCCCTGTCCGTGCTGAAGAAATGCATCCCCACAGCATTATGCTGCCACCATATGTGTCACAGGGTTCAGGGTGATGTGCGGTGTGTGTGTGTTTTCTGCCACACATAGCATTTTGCATTTAGGCCAAAAAGTTAAACTTTGGATTCATCTGACCAGAGCACCTTCTTTCATATGTTTGCTGTGTCCCCTACATGCCTTGTGTGCAAACTGCAAATGTGTCTTCTTATGGCTTGAACATAACATTCCTATCTTATTGCATTCACAGGGCTGCAAATGTGACCGATTGGCATGACATTCACAAACTTTCTGGCCCACAAAATTCCCAGATGTGAAGGCTCTTGTAAATCTGTGAGACTACCTGGAATAACGAGTAAGATGCCAGGGAAGGCATCCACAAAATCTGGCTGAACTGTGCAATTCTGTGATGCAAGAGTGGCTGAACATTATGCATTAATTCAGGTATTACACGCTAATAGGTTTCAGACACAGGTGACTAATTTTTGGTCTGGTGAGTTTATTTTTTGAGACATTCTAATGCTAAAACCTTCAATATTTTTTTTTATCAATTTAATATCTATTAAGACATTTTAATGACACTATAACAAACAAAACAAAAGTTACATGTAAAGTCATCCTTAATCACTTGCTGGTTGTGAATTTGTGTATCAAATTAATCCTGTCCTTTCTTTTAGATATTTTTCTTCAGCTGAATGCGTTGTGAGGCTACTAACAAATGTGGGTATATCTGGGGTGCAGAGACCTGACTTTCAAGTGCACAGTGAGCAGTAGGTTTCTCCTAGATGTAATTTGTTTACCTGACTTGGTCACGTTCATGTGGTTTGTGTGGGAAATTTATTTGTGTGGGCTTTGTTGATGTTTGAAAAATGGCGTTACTATTAGAATTAATGTACAAATTGTACTTTATTATTTGATATCAGTCTGTCGAACTGTTCGGCCATGTTGGCGCTTATGTCACTACTCAGCCAGTTCGTGCTGCATCAAAAATAATGATGTATCTGACTTAAGCCTCCGACTTGAGAGGGTGACATTTGATCCTGACACCACTTGAAAGTGAAGTGTGTCCTGTTGAAAAATCTGAAGCAACCAATTAGAACAGCCTCAGGGTAGCTGCTTGCCAAAAGTTTAAGGAGCTGAACACACTTATAACTTGAAGGAGGTGGTAGCACACCCTACTGGCCATCCACCACAATATGTTAATCTAAGACAACCATCTGCCTGCTGCCCGACATCTATTAACCTTCACTACAATGTCCTTGCCCTTATGCCAACCGCAACAATGTATTCATACCTTCCTTTTTAACATTTTCAATTTATGCTGCATTCAACTAGAGGTGGTAACTTCCCAAGCTCCAAGTAAAGTAGACGTGACTTGAATACAGCACTGAAAATATAAAAGTCAACATTATAATGCACAAAGGGTGTCCTTCTATCCTTTTTTTTACATTTTCAATAGTGAAACTATAAAGGTCAACATAGAATATTTCACTGCCAGGAAAGGAAACATGTCCAAGCACTAACAGTAATATACCACCACCTACTGGACATAAATTTAAGTGCACTTTAAAAGGCAATTTCAGAGTTGTGTTTTTCTTCAATCCTCTTCATTTTTCTTAATTCATATTTACTGCACAACTCATTTTGTTATTCTGAATAACCATCACCCTATAATTAAACTTTCTATGCTAATGGGAGTAGAAAAAGGTTTTTCATCTATTCATATTCAATTGAATACCCTACAAACACAAGATATTTAATGTTCAAACAGATAATCAAATCAAATATTCACTCATTTTGAATTTGATGCCTGCAACACATTCCAAAACAGTTGGGACATGGGCAACAAAAGACTGGGAAAATTGAGGAATGCTTAAAAACATCTGTATGGAACATTCCACAGTTTCATTGGAAACAGGTGAGTTTCATGACTGGGTATGAAAGGAGCATCCCTGAAAGGCTCAGGTGTTCACAAACAAGGATGGGGCGAGGTTCACCACTTTGTGAACAACTGCATGAGCAAATAGTCCAACAGTTAAAGAACATTTCCCAACATGCAACTGTAAGGAATGTAGGCATTTCATAATCTACAGTCCATAATATCATTCAGAGAATCTGGAGAAATCTCTGCAAGTAAGCAGCAAGGTCGAATGTCTGTGACCTTTAACCCCTCAGGAAGCACTGCATTAAAACTGACATCATCCTGTAATGAATTACCACATGGGCTCAGGAACACTTCAGAAAACCATTGTCAGTGAACACAGTTCGTCGCTCCATCTATAAGTGCAA
>JAOTRJ010000048.1:11773567-11789598 GCA_028564905.1 Leptodoras praelongus | reverse complement strand
TTTGTATTGTACAGCACTTTGGCTGGCCCTTGTGGCTTTTAAATGTGCTTTATAAATAAAGTTGACTTGACTTGATTTGACTATGTGCACCAGCTACTATATCTTGTACCAGAAACTTGCTCATGGACTACACCTTGCACAGAAAGGTTTGTGTTCGTCAACCAGCTTACTACTGGACACAAGCCAGCATTTAGGCAAATGCTTGCATTATTCTCTCCTAATAAAACCTCTGCACAACAGTGCATACACACAGAAGTGCAATGCACAAACACTTAATGAGTATAAATACGGTATCAGTTCTATTAGCATAGAACTTAATTTAAATGGTCTAATGCAACTTTCAGCCCCAGACACTCCGCCTACAGAGTGACCTACTATCCCAGTCTAGACATCTAACACCCTCTACTTTTGGTGCATCAGTATCCTTTGTCTTAACAAAGCAAAAAGAAATTTATACTCAAATGCACTTATAAAGACACACAAACGGCAATCAGAATAAACGAAAAGTATAACCACTTGTCAATCCATCCTTTAGTTTCGCACCATCATGTGAGGGTGACATGGCAAAACAGAATGTAATCTTATCCGTTTACTAATACTGCTGCAATAAATATGTGTTATTTTTAGCTTTATTACAGGCTTGCATTACCTACCCTCAAGTACAGGGAACAGATTAACGGTGACTTCACTCCCAATGGTTCTGTCATTGAGAGCTCGACTTGTGACAGGCACTGGTAACAGTACGCCCTGGTCCTTGTCTACAATTGAACCCTCCGGAACGTTTTCCATGGGAGAGAGCGGAAAGCTTCCGTTACTCTTGAATGGTGGAAATGGGGTGAGATGAAGTGTTGTCCCAGTTCCGTTACGAGCTCCAGGAGCATAGAGGGATGGTGGAGGTGTTGGGGGCTGATCGTCTGCCACGGTGAGCGAGCGTTTCATGCTTCCAGAGTGAGGCCGGCGGGGTCCTCCTACTGGCGAGGTCATTTCATCAAGCATTCCTCCACCAGGGTACTTGTCTGGGAGCTGAATGCTGGCTGGCACAGACAAATGGGAACACTCGGACATGGCTCTCCTCATAGCTTTCCTCTGCTGCTCAGCTCGTCCCATGAAACAAGGCTCAAGGACTTCACCCTCCTCCTCACTGTCATTTGATGATCCCTCAGCTGCCGGTCTTCCACCAACACCTTCATCTTGTCCCTCATGGTAATTATCGTTAACAACTCCTATGACACAGTAGTTAGGGGGTGCTTGAGGAGAGCCCATCTTGGGGCTCATCTCTGGACCGAGGCCATGAGGTGATGGATTCTGTTCTGCTACAATGGCTGGTTTCAGAGATTCAAAAGGTGAAGGGATATCAGTGTTCTGTAAAGATGATCCTGCAGGTTGTGAAGGGGGCATCATCCCACCGTTACCTGCAGATTCTAAAGATGCTGTGAATTTCCCAGGGGATGCAGGTGAAGCAGATGAAGACATAGGGCTCTCTAGACTCTCCCCTACGCTGCTTAGTGACATGCTCCCAGGAATTGCACTTCTTCCAGGCACCTGCAGATCTGAATCCTTGCCCATTGCTGCTGGAGGGTCAAAGAAACATAGCTTATCTTCATCAGTCAGCCCCAGGGGTCGTGGGGTACCAGCAAAGCTCCTTGGAGCCCCAATGTCACCATGCTGCCAATCCCATCCCTGTGTGGCAGGTGTAGACATAGAAGACCCTTTGCATAGCTCAGTATACTCAGAGAATGGAGATGCTGGCTGTTGGTTGGAGAGAGAGGACATGCTTTTCCTCCTCTAGCTATTGCTATCTAGTTCTTATATGTATATATGTCTTTATCTTCTTTTCAGATTTCCTTCTTTTTCTTCTGTGTTGCAATATAAAAGCTGAGATTTATCCCTTCTGGCTTTGATCTAGTTGTCAATGGATGTGAGCGTAAGCCGTTACGTCTCTCTCTGTATCTACGATCGACAATTCACTAAGAATCTGTGAGAGCGAAGCACTGCGCTCTCTCTCTCTCTCTCTCCCTCTCTCTCTCAAACACCCATCCTCCCTCCTCATTTGATGGCCATTTCCATGGCTCATGTCACATGATTCTTTGTGTAGCAGCTTATTCGCTGCTTGAAAAAATAAGCCCCAGCCTTTTCTGGATAGCCCATCCTTTTTGCCTTACTCATTTTCTCCACGCTGGCGGCTTTATGCCCATCCTTCCCCTCCTGTTCTACTTCCTGTTCAGAATTCTGAAAAAAGGGCTAGCTTATAATATAATCTTTGCTTATCAACCTTTTCTAAGCTATTACCTTTCCCACACAGGAAGTATGTGCAAGACCCAGATGAGCCACTGCACCTGTGACTTGACCACTTACAGCCTGAAAATCATCTTTACCAGCTGTTTACAAATGCAACTAATCACAGCACTGATCAATAATCACTGATCAGAGCAAGATCTATTTCTATTTCACCTCTACAGATTATTAATCTCTTACTGCACACATCCACCAGATATATATGACACTATCTCAGTGTTTAAACCGCATCTATGCGTTCTCAGGCTACCAGCAGGGGGCTTTACACATCAATGCTCTAAAGTCATATGTAGTCAGGTCAGAATCCAAATATATGAGTGGCATTTTAGTGTGCAGCTAAATGTGAAACAGTTTCTCAGGAGGTGTGCAAACCGCACTCAGAGAGAGAAGGAGATTTGTACAAGGAGGGATAAACAAAGATGGAGGTATGCCAAATGCAGTGAAAAACAGTGACCATGAAAAAGGCTAATTGAAGTCTGTTGTCTCGGATCTTGTCAGGTATAGAGCCTGCTGCTAGACTCCCTGGGGAAGATGAGTCAGACAGAATTGGAAATGCCTATCAGCCATAAATTTCATACCCAGCACAAGACAAAAGACAACAGTGAGCCAAAAACAATCACAAAAAGGGCAAATGTACCCAGGAGATATAGTGTTCTATGACTGAAATCTATTTAGCCCATTCTTACCTGTTATTCTTGAAGCAGATCTATACAGCTTTACTAAAAGGCAAGAACAGTACACAGGAAGTCTAACCCTATATCATATAAGATAATATAGGAGATATATAAGACACTATAAAGAGTATACTGTGCAGCTGTATTGCAGAACAGTTAAAAAAAAACAGTTTTTTGACTAAGAGGTTGCCTTAACTTGACTGTATCTGCAGTTTGCCTGTCACTACAACATGCACATGACTCCTGGCAGTGACTATTTGTTTAAAGAGGAGCTTATTTTAGGGGGTTCACTAAAACAAATGCTTATTCTAATAAATAAATCTCTGTTCTAATCTTCAAAGCTGTGGGTAGTCATTAGTAGAGCCAATCACAGTGAATATAGGAATGCAGAAAAAAAAAAGTGACAGCGGGACCGAAGCCACAACAAGAGCCTGAAGGACTTGTACTGGCTGCTCCGGTTCTATGTTTAGCTCCGTAGCCCACCCACCATAAACTCTCCAGTGAGCTGCCATTATTTCCTTGGTCGCCCTGCTTCATTAAGTCTCCAAAGCAACTGCCTCCTGTTGCCATGACAACATGAGTCTTGTCATGGTGGTGGCTGCAAGTAGGGGAGTGAGCGTGTGGAGGGCTGATCTTGTGCTCAGACATATTGCTCTCAGGAACACGGAAAACGAATAAGGGCACTCAATGCTGACAACAACAAGGGGCAGCAGACAGGGAAAATAAATCTTTTTGGCTGAAAACAAATGCTTCCTGTTGTTTTCGTACTTCTTCTGTGTCAGACACAACCTTTCTCCTATTGAGTGGCATTCAATCCATTGGTGGCATCTAAAGTCATTCTCCAGATGACCCCACTGACTTCTGCCTCTCGTCACAGATGCTGTTACACAAAAATGCATCAGTGTCAATTGGTGATGCAGCAGGTTGTGCTGGTTCTTCACAGCATTAAAGACCGGGGTTCGAGCCTGAAAACTCCCAGGACCTAAAAACATGTTGCTAAGCAGGCTGGCTAGTCTGAACTGCCTCTCAGACATTAGTATACAGATTAATAAATATACTATTTTTCTTATTTCTGTATCACGAAGTAGACGAAGCTCCTTCTCGTAGTACAGACTGCTCTTCCTTTCTCCTTATGCCACCCACGGATTTGGAGCCATCAAGTTCTAGTGCCTATTATAGAAACAAGCCCAGGGCTGGCTGATTTGCATATCTGCATAATTACCACACTGATACTCCTTTTCACTATAGCTATACATTTCTCTAATGACTCTTTTTCTGGTGGCTTGTATTTGTTTTCTGCAAAGAGACAAGTGACTGGAAGATGCACCATCGACCAGATGCCATGACATTAAACTGCAGAGCTTACTTGTAGAATGCAAATAGGGCTTTTCAATTACAGAGTATGATCAAGACAACACTATCCCATGTAGTCTGTAAACCCGCAGTGTTATAATAAACTATATATGTTCTTGTGTACTGACGTGTTATAACGCATTCTTACTATACAGTCTGTATCCAGGCATGTGTTCATTCCACAAGGGCAAACAGGAGCTTAGCTTACCCCAAGCCTAGCTCTTCAGCATCTGTCCTCATTACCAAGGAAACGTCAGCTGTTCTTCAGTTACCATAGCAACTAGCTAAGCCACACCTCTTAGCCGTGGAAGTCTGCCTGCCGATGAGCAACACAAGGAGCTGACCTTCTCAGCTATTTTCTGTGAACTCAATCTTTCTTATTTAAATCATCTTTATCAGGCGTTCAATCAGTCCACTGAGGTGCAGCGATTAAATAAACGACAAGACAGTTAAATAGCTTACCTTCACAAATATCGCCATACTTCATTTTATACAGTTATGGGAACATACAGACTGCTCTCTGTTTTTAATGAAGCGATCTATTTGCGTCAAAAATTGACACAGATGCCTTGGTGATGACTAAAAATGCTGGGGAGGGTGTAAGCATACAGCCATTTGGTCCGACGCTAAAAATAGTCATGTTGAACATATCCACACCTGAGAGTCATCGCTGTAGGGGAGCCAGTGTCACAGACTCCCCCAACCAATATTAAAGAGATTCTTTAAGACAATAACTGTTCCTCATGTTATTTGCTGGAGTTGCAAGTTTACATACATACATAGTTTTGGTTGCACAGGCCTGTGAAAGTGAAAAGAAATAATAAACAAACAAACATGAAGATTTTCTTCATCTCTAGTAATGTCATGCGCATTAGCTCGATATACCAGAATCCTAAAACAGATTCAAAAAGCCAGATGTCCATAAGATCTCAAATCACAGACCTGTGCATCGGCACTCTTAGCATATTTATTTGCATGCTGACACTGAACCCTGGTACCATGCCTCCTCCTGCAGATAAATAGCACCCCAAGTGACACGGATCCTCCCCGGGAAAGAAAGAGCTGAAAATTACACAGGCAGCAGAGACAGCTGTGTCATACTGCCACACCCCACACACACACACACACACACACACAACACACCTCATTCACAGCTCAACATCTCAAAGTATAAACCCAAATCAAATCTTTCTGGGCATCCCTCCAGCCAGACATTGTTTGTAATCAACATTGCGACACTACACAACAGCTGAGACATACGTATATTAGCTGAGGCATACGTATAGGAATTAAAAGTCTTTTTTCCTATTTCTGCAATTACTAAAGAGCAGGGATAGAACAAACCAGTAATAGACAAACAGACACAATCAACGTTGCACCTTTTCTAGTGATGTAGAGATTTAACTGTTATACTGATATACTGTTATATTAGGCAGTGGTAGCCCAGTTGGTCGGAAGGTTCTCCTTCTAATCCCTTCCTACTCTAAACTACTCTTGGACGGGCCTCCCTCTGGCCCTAGTTATGTGTACCATAAATCTATGGGTTTCAATTACTCTTGTAAGTCGCTTTGGACAAAAGCGTCAGCTAAATGCTATGTAATGTAATGTAAAAAGGTTAGGGGTTCAAACCCCGATCGGGGCTGCTGCTGTGGGGCTCCTGAGCAAGGCTCTCAACCCACTGCTCAATACCCCGCTTAAGGGGAAGGATTGCGTCAAGAAAGGCATCTGGGATAAAAACTGTGCCAGACCAAGATGTGGACTTGATCTGCTGTGGCGACCCCAAGGAATGGGAGCAGCCGAAGGGTACATTGATATACTGTTATATTCTTGAGATACTGAAATGTGTCAGTTGCAGCACCCCATGAATGATATTTCATGAAATTTAGTGTTCGTATAAAGAATGCGGTGTGAAATTTCATACATGACTGGCTAGAGAGTTGCTAGATTTCTGATTTGAACATTATTCACTAGGTGGCACTACTTCACAAATGAATCATAATGAGCTAGGGCAGGGGGGGTCCAATCTCACCCACAAAGGGCCGGTGTGGGTGCAGGTTTTCCTTCCAGTCAGGCAGGAGCCACGCCTCATTCCACCTGTTTGTAATCAATGGATCTAATCAATGGATCTTGACTTTCAGTAGGGTGTGGCTTCTGCCTGGTTGGAAAGAAAACCTGCACCCACACTGGCCCTTCGAATTAGTGCCCAAAGTGTGTTGTGAGCCTACACTGTGGGGGAACACACAAACCTTAAATCCTATATCAGACATGCGGGGCTACAGCTGTACTAAATTTCATGTGGATTGGTGAAGTCTTCTTGATGGAATGAAGTATATCATCAACCAAAAATTGGTGGGTGTACCGATACCAATATGGAAATGAGAATATGGTTTTGCACTGATGTCAGCAACCTACGAAATATTAATCAGTCAAGGGTGTCATGGAACATCTTATTTAGTTTTGTTTAGTTGCTATAAAAAGTAAAAAAAATAAAAAATAAAAAAAAGTTTCTCGCAACCTTTTGTCTCTCTACTAAAAAATGCACTTCTGTAGAGCTGTACATTTTAATTGTAACTGTGCTCTTTAATTATATCAGAATCTCTGGTTGTCAATGAATAAAAGTAGCTGATCAACAAGAACAATATATAAGAGGAATAATTCTCATTCACCTGTGATGTCTTTAGAATTTTTTTCTATACTGTGTTCACTCTATGTGAATATTTTCACTGAGTACAGATGAGATCATCATTTTTTCATGCTGTAGGACCGTATTTTAACCTGGTATTGGATGTTGGTATCTCAGCTGTTCATTTTGAAGAAAGCAATTTAAAACACCATATCATTCTAAAGCATTTAAATGAATAAATCCCGATAAACAAGCAAGCTCTTGTTTCCTGCTAGGGAGGCTGCGTTTGATAGCCGAGTCGGATGAAATAAGAAAGAAACGATGACCTGCATGCCTGTGGGGTTGCAGAGTGTAAAAGGAAATGAAGATAGATAAGAACAGTGAAAGCAGACTGTATCTTCACCCTCTCTGGATATTAATCATAGATGTGGGCCTAATGAGCCTGTGTTTCACTAAGCTATTTATAGGAGCCACTATAGCCCAAAATAATATAAATACTTCATTCTTTAGTCAACAGCACAAGTATAGCAGACTACAATCTATCTATCTATTAGCTGATCCATCCATCCATGTTGTTTTTTTGTATAAAATGTGCTCTCATCATGTGTTGCTTTCTTTACTGACATGGTACAACATTTGTACCATGACTTTTTCCAGCAATGTTCTGACTCAATAAGGCCTTCATTAAATGCATATCTCTATCAACATTTGTACTAAAAAAAAGAATAGGCTGCCTATGACTTTTGGACCATATAGTATATGTCTATAAGCATTTGGACAGTGCCAGAAAAACTGGTACTATGCAAAATACATAGCAACGTCACATGTGCACGGAATTGGTTGCATCCTTTAGTGCGTGTATAAAGCGACAGACATGTATGGAAGCTTCTAGTGTTGTTTCTGTTCTGAGAATGGCAAGTTATCATGAATTTGCAATTTTATATGCACAAAAAGGGGTTTAATAGTTGGAGCTCATGAGATGGGTCATGGCATTTCGGAGGTAGAAGCAAAGTTTGGATTTTCACGTATGAGCATTATTAGTTTAGGAAACTACCCATCCATCCATCCATCCATCCAATTATCCAACTATGGAAAAGAAAAGTTTGAAGATGGACAGAGATTCAGCTGTTCTGACACTTAGAGGAAGCTCATTCCACCACCTCGGTGCCGGGAAGAGCACTGGTAGATGGTGGAGGACCGAAGGGAGCGAGGTGTAGTGTGAAGGGTGATATGTGCTTTGAGGTATGTGGGTGCAAGTCCAGTTTTTGCCTTGTAGGCAAGAATCAGGGTTTTGAACTGGATGCAAGTGGAGGGAGCAGAGTAACTGGGTAGTGCATGAAAATGTGGGGAGGTTGAAGACAAGACATGCGGCTGCATTCTGGATGAGCTGTATATCTAAATGCGATCCCGCTCATGCTCCTACACTAATCTCTTGAACAGTGTTAATTCATTACTGTAAAAATGGGACAAACCATTACTCCCTTTTTCACTTTAATATTCAGAAGTTTGTTTAAGACAAAGCACAATGTAACATATAACAGTAAAACACCATACAAATAATAACCGTCTTACCTTCAGGAGTAGAGGTCAAACAATGGAAGGACGTCATCATTACATGGGGGAGAGAGAGAGAGAGAAAGAATTAGTTTTACTCATCCAAAAATGTACTTTAATAGATTTCATGTTAGCCTTGGGATAAATGTTCGGTCAGTAAACTTTCTACACATTCAACAGGTATACGGAAAGAAACGCACACATTACTAAGAAAGAGTTCAGAAAGGACTATTTTGTTAAGTAGATCCAGTGCAGCCTGGCAGTAAGAAAAGACAAGGGTACAGTGATTGGAGTGTGGTGAATGAACAAGAATGTGTTCTTGTAACACTGCAAACCAAGTGGCATTTGGTTAGTATTATACACCCTGGATCAACATGGTTAATTGGGACAGTTTTGCCCTACACATACACACAGTGCTTTTGTTTGTAGTGAGACACCCTTCAAAGACATAAGCCAAGCCAAGCCAGCCATCTCTGAGTGAACCTGGATAGTGGGACATCGAGTAGGGGGACAGATGTGTTAGTGGCTGAGGTAAAGAGCCTAGTAACCCAAACCCAGTGCAGCCAAGGCAAGGCTTGGGATCCACCAAGTCATGCAATGAGTGGATCCAAATTTTACCCTTCAAAAACAAACCTTGCAGCATGGCAGGCAGGTCTGTCACATGCTCTCGAGGCTCAGCAAAGCTAGGGAAGAATGGCGGAGCAGCAGGGTTCAGACCAGAATTTTGTGGAGATGGCAATTTTGCTTCAGATGATGTGGGACTCTTTGATGAAGATGAACGAGTCTTCCGGTTTTGCTTTGACTTGGCCTCTTTTGGCGTTTTGGTTTTTGGTGACGATAAAGGTATCGGCATAGGTGTCTCATAGGTAGTACCCTCCATGCCTGAGATGTCAAAGACTTCCCTCTGATTATTCAGGTTTGAGCCATTAAGGGACCAAGCAGTTTGAGATGGTGAGAATGGAGGAGCGGAGATCAAAGCTTCCATAGATGATCCAAAACCAGGTTTACCAGGAGTGGACATCAAGGGGTCAACCACCGGGGCATTAGCCAAAACATGGGTCCCCATTGTTGGGTCAATGAAGGATGGTTCTTGCTCAAACTTGGCCTCTTCAAAGGCTCCCTCACTAGGCACAAAGCACTGGGGATTGATCATAGACACATGAGGGTCAGCATCGCCGGTACTACCAATGTCACCACTATCCACTTCCATAAGCATATCTTGAAAACCAGATGACACAGACAAGTGGCTTGTGGTTGAATAATCTGGTCCCTCACACTGGGATGTTGCTGAGTGAGCTGCAAGGCTGGCTTCAATTGGTGCCGGTGGAGAACTAGCTGTAAGCGAAAGCAGATCGCTGGCAAGTGATGATGGCATGAAGCCCTCATCAGGGTAATCCTCAGCAAGAGAGATCAATGTCTGGCCAGAGGCTTGAACACCTCCAGGTACTGGACAACTTGTTAGTTCAGGTCCAAAATCATGAGACATTAAGGATGAAGTAGGGACAAAAGGCTCTGCATGAATTGCCCACTCTTCTGGAATCTTCTTACGGCTTTTACCTTTCTTGATCCTTCCACCGGCCCGACTGATATCCTGATGCTGCCAGCCTTCATCTCGATCGCGGTCCTTGCGTGTCGACATCTGATGGGACCCCTCAAGCAGATCAATGCTCTCACTCTGCATTTCTAACTTACTTTTACTTTCCATTTGGTCAAAGACTTCATCCTTGGGCTTTCTTTTCTTCTTCTTTTTCTCTTTTTTGGGATCGGTACCCTCATTTTCTCTTTCATCCCTGTCCCCTAGACCACTATCTTTGAGGGACCGCTGGTGGTCAGGAGCATCTTGTTGGCTCTCTGTTAGATGGCCTGCATGGCGACTGATCACGGTAGAAACACTGGGAGTGAAGGGCAGGTCAGAGGGAATGCCAGCATCATCTGGCCAGCGGTCACCAAAGATACCTCATATGCAAAGAGGGAATAAAAATAATCAGGAAAAATGTTGCTTTTTGTGATCCCTCTCAAATACACAGGCTCAATTTAATTTAACACACTCACAAGTGAGCATTGTATAACTACACACCTGTATACCAGTAATGCCTGAAATGCCTACACCTGAATCTGATACTCAAGTAACACAATTTCAAAATCTTTAGCAAAGCTTCACTACGTTCACTGTTACACAGGTAGTAGTAACTGGCCAACATTGCACTGGTTTTAGGTGCAATACATGTATATGTTTAGCAGAAACACATCAATAGTTACAACCTTCCTCCTTTTGCGCAACACGACTGTACTTCTCTAGCTCGGTATGAGATTTTTACTACACTATGAACAGAGTGGACCTGCGTCGACTTAAGATCATGCTTAGACTATCTCACAGTTTTTGTTATTTGCAGTCTTTAATGCATTAATGAACAGTCTACAAATCTTTGCTTAAAACATTTGCATAAGAAGTCACAAGTATCATGGTCTAGTTCTAACTTTTTTTCATCATCTATTATCGGTCTGTGTTTGGATCTTTTGTTTGAGCCGCAAGCTCCATTTGCTTAAAATGACACATTTTTAATCAGTACACACTGATTGCCATGCAAGCTGTGCTTGTGTGTGACTCACACCACCTACTAGAATACACCATTCTGTCTCATTGGTACCATACCATTCTGTGCAGATGTTACCATTAAAGCCTCTGAGAGTTTAAGATGGATGGCATATTAGAAGAGCGCCTGCTAAGGGTGCACCACTTGTATATAATGTACAGTATGTAAGAAGCCTAACTGTGTGAATCTGGCTATACTGCCTCACGGTGGTAAAGCCGGGTTACTGGAAGTGTCCTCTGACGGATTTGCTGGGAGGATCAGCCTCACACTCTCCAGCTGTAATCCCATAATCCTGTACAGAACCCAAACTACTGGCTGGTGAGTTTTGGGTTGCAATAAGATTAGTACTTACATACATCTGCTGAGTTTTATTTGGTAGACAGAAGGAAGGACGATAATATTATGACACACATAGTCTATTATGGCGGTACATTAGACTGAATTAGCAGGACGTTGTATTTAAACACCCATCAGTAAAAAAAAAAAAGTGATTTTAGGATAGCTCAAAGTCAAGGTCACTGGGTAACTGTGCTAAGCTGTGCATATCTGTGTATTTCTCTCTACCTGCAGACAAATCCATAGGGTTTGTAGCTGATATTGGGGCCTCTGTAGCCAGCAGTGGAGGCTGCTGGGTGTCTGCGATGCTTGAAGGTTTTTCTGATTGGAGTGATGTGACTCCACTATCCATGTTTGTCCCCAATCCCATTGGCTGAGAGAACCCTGTGGGGAGAACAAAATGTTCAGGCATAGCTTTTCCAATTTGACAAAACTAATCACACCACATGGACATCTACTGATCTGCTTTCTCCATACATAAACATTTCTATGGACATCATTCCTTACAAGTGAGGAACAAAAAGGTTATTCCAAGAAATAAAATTATTATTATTATTACAACAACAATAACAACAACAATAATAATAATAATAATTATAATTATAATAAATTAACTGACAGAGCACATGAGAAATTTTACAAGACCAACTACTGAGAATCAGATGAAGCGATGGCAGATGGAATGGCTCAGGCATTCCACCTGATGTGAATGTTGAGTTAGGGATGACTCATCACCTCAGCAAAGTAAGACATTTTCAATCTATTCTCTGCACTGTGTCTCAGGAGGCAGATTTCACCAAGATTTGCTAATAGGCACTTGCAAGAGCAACATGTGGAGATGCGGTGCAATAGGATTTGGCTAATTAAGAGGCATCCATTAAAAGAGGCTGTTAGTGTTCTAAAAGAAACGGTATCATCATTCATTTGAGGGAGAAGTGTACTTTTCTAAATGTCATCGCAGAAACGGGAACACAAAAGCAACAAGTTGTCTCGGCGCACTGACGTCAGCACACTGATGTCTACCAGAATCGAAAACAGCTGCCACTCTTTCAAAAACACATGTTTTAAACACAGCACCCCCCACCTCATTACCTGCTCCAATATCTTATTTTTCACACTTATACATTAGGGTACATATGAAGACTCATCACACTACTGTAATTAGTAATACATTTATATTATCATTTGCACTACAATATACACTCATCATCCACTTTATTAGGAGCACTTGTAATAACTGTGCAGTCATGCAGTTTTTGAATCAGCCAATCAGGTGGGAGCAGTGCAATTAAAAAAAACATGCAGATACTGGTCAAGAGCTTCAGTTAATTTTAAGTTCAGTTATGATCGATTGAAATGATCACCGTGACTTTAACTGTGGCATGATTGTTGGTGCCAGACTGGCTAGAGTGTTTCAGAAACTGCTGATCTCCCAGGAATGGTGTCACAGAAACTGGATATAAACTGAAAAAAAAGACCCCTCTAATCTTCAACTGTTGTCTTAATTAGTTCTTTGCGCATGAATTTATTATGAACCTGCAATGTGCAAACGGCAAATAAATTCCCATTTTACTGTCGTCAACTGTAGGTTTTATCTGACCTATTCTAACAGTAATTCCTGTAATTAACCTATTTCCACAAGAAAACATTCATGACAATTAGGGAGAGGAGCTAACTAACTCAACAAATGCAGTGATATGAACTAGGAGTGGGAGATATGCCTAAAAAACTATACACTACTTACCCTTGTGGTCATGATTAAAATGAAATAAAATAAAATAAAATAATAATAATAAAAGAAAAAGAATGAAAAATGAAAATGCAGAATTTGGGGGGTATACCCACTAACTCAGTGGTGATGAGCCACCTAGCAAGTTTTACATCACCATGGACTGAAAAGGCTACTGCCCAAGAAAGAAGCACCCTGCTCCAAAACCAAAACATTTAACCTCTCTTACAGTTCACAGCTGACCACATGGCCTTCTGGAAAAATGTCTTATGATGAAAAAGATTGAGTTGTTTGGCCAGTGGTACAACCCCAATTCCAATGAGGTTTGGACTTCTTAAACTGTTGGACTATTTGCTCATGCAGCTGTTCACAAAGTGATGAACCTCGCCCTATCCTTGCTTGTGAAGGACTGAGCCTTTTGGGGATGCTCCCTTTATACCCAATCATGACACTCACCTGTTTCCATACATTCCTGTAGAATGTTCCAAACAGGTGTTTTTTTGAGCATTCCTTAACTTTCTCAGTCTTTTGTTGCCCCTGTCCCAACTGTTTTGGAACGTGTTGCAGGCATCAAATTCAAAATGAGTGAATATTTGAAAAAAACAATAAACTTTATCCGTTTGAACATTAAAGATCTTCTCTTTGTAGTGTATTCAATTGAATATGGGCTGAAAAGGATTTGCAAATCATCATATTCTGTTTTTATTTTTGTTTTACACAACGTCCCAACTTCATTGGAATTGGGGTTGTATGTTTGGAGGATTAAAGGTGAAGCATTCGACCCCAAGTACGCTGTACCAGCTGTTAAGCATGGTGGTTTTAGCATCATACTTTTGCTACCTGTGGAACTTGTACCTTTAGATTTACATCCAGCATTTTAATAAAAAAAGGAATTGTTTTCTGAAGAAAACATAATGTAACTTTTAACTTTTAAGTGTTTAATGTTCAGTCAGTTATTCAAATGAGTCATATATAAATATACTGCAATGTTAACACAATACCTGCCCTCTAGAATCAATATAAGTGTCAATTATATTGTCATACTGCCCAGCCCTAGTGCTAAAGCTATGATTCTAATCAAGCATACAATAAATGATTGACCTATTATGGCGTGAATTTTGTGAGCAAAACATTGTTAGGGTATCCGGTGCTATATCTAGCCCAAGTGACTTTAATGCAGTGCAGGTACTGGACACCATGCATACTGCAATGTGTAAATACCCAGACACAACTAGGCACAGTTTTGCAAGGAACAGTGTTTGGCAAAAAGGACGTGTATACATATATACTAGCAAATACATTTATTATTGCTAAGACAATAGGAATTCAACTAAACCTTTGCAAACAGTAGCAAGATAACGGCAAGAAAGTGGCATGGGTGGCATATAGGGCAGGGGTGGCTCAGTGGTTAAGGTGTTGGGTTACTGAATAGAAGGTCAGAGGTTCAAGCCCCCAGCACCACCAAGCTGCCACTGTTGGGCAAGGCCCTTAACCCTCAACTTCTCAGCTGTATAAATAATGAATGCATATTGGATAAGGGTGTCTGCCAAATGGCGTAAATGTAAATGGCTTAATATAGACATTAACCTGAGAAAGTTCCCATGAAGCCAGCGTCCATCACCTGGGAAGGGTGAGTCTGAGCACCCCAGTGATCAGGAAAACCAGCCATAGAGCCTATGAGAAAGAAAGAAGGAGAAAGGAAATGAACCCAATAAAGAGCTGCTAAGATTGTGTTTCAGAAGAAAGCTGTAGGGTCGAGGGGGCGGCGGGAGCAAGAAAAAGAGCAAAAATAGCCATAAGACACAACCACTCAGGCTTCACTGAAGCCTGTTGTTACAGAATTACCAAGTATTTTGAAAACAATTTAAAAAATTTGCTGTTAATAAGAATGTTATTATTCGATATATAATAATATTATTAGCGTGATTGAAATATTTCTATTATTGCAATCAAGACTGATACTATAAAATGGGGAAAATGTCATATTCTGTGGCCACGCCATGTTTTTGGCCAGACTGATGCTATTTTAAATATTCCGATATATGTATACAGTACTGTGCAAAGGTTTTAGGCAGGTGTGGAAAAATGCTGTAAACTAAGAATGCTGTCAAACATACAAATAATAATTGTTTAATTTTATCTATTTACAAAATGCAAAGTGAGTGAACAAAAGAAAAATCTAGATCCAATCACTATTTGGTGTTACTACCCTTTGTCTTCAAACCAGCATCGATTCTTATAAGTACACTTGCACAAATTCAGGGATTTTGTAGGATTATAGTCAGGTGTATGATCAACCAAATATACCAAACAGGTGCTAAAGATCATCACTTTCACATGTAGGTTGAATCACAATCATTACCTGAACCATAAATCATTAACAGGTGAGGCTGTGAAAGACAGTTTCTTGTCACAGGGCTACACCATGGCAAGACTGAGCACAGCAACAAGACACAAGGTAGTTATACTCCATCAGCAAGGCCTCTCCCAGACACAAATTTCAAAGCAGACTTGGGTTTCAAGATGAACTGTTCAAGCTGGTTTGAAGAAGCACAAAGAAACAGGTAATGTTGAGGATCATAGAAACAGAATCCAGTGGGACCCAGGTACACCCATCTACTGTCTGGAGAAGTCCGGCCAAAAGTGGTCTTCATGGAAGAGTTCAGCCAAAAAGCCATTCCTCCGACATGGAAAGAAGGCCAAGAGATTCAACTATGCACTAAAACATAGGAACTGGGGTGCAGAAACATGGCATCTTTTGCTCTGGACTGATGAGTCAAAATGTGAAATATTTGTCTGTAGCAGAAGGCAGTTGTCCACCAAAGGGCTGGAGAGCGGTACAATAATGAGTGTCTGCAGGCAACAGTGAAGCA
>JAOTRJ010000048.1:11625110-11635726 GCA_028564905.1 Leptodoras praelongus | reverse complement strand
GCCTTCAGTGAGAATCTACAATGTAAATAGTCATGAAAATAAAGAAAATGCTTTGAATGAGAAGGTGTGTCCAAACTTTTGGTCTGTACTGTAATTAATACTTATTACCATATGGGGTACTAGCTTCCATTGTGAACAACTGCATTTTAATTCATTGGCTTGGGCGTAAATAAAACATCGGTTTTCCAAGTCTACGAGCCTGGAGAGTTTGTTACTAGATCAGCACTTTAGAGCAACACTGTGCAGCTGCTGCTTCCGTTTTGTCTGGGCTTTGTGCAGATAACGGATGGCTCCAGTACTTTCCACAGATGCTCAGTGTGCTGCCCCACTTACAGTCATGAGTGCTGAGGTAGGCAGTGCCAACTTCTCATAATAGCAAAGATTGTGCACATGTATCTTCACATGATTATACCCATATACACAGTAATGGGGAACATTTCATGGGTCTTCATATTTTTTCAAATTTCTTTTATTCTTTTTTAAAAGATGGAGCATGCTTCAGATGAAAGCAAAGATATAGGATCATTATTATTACTCATTATTCATGTATATGAGAGGTAAAAATGATCCATATTTCACAAAACACATTTCTGCCGGCCTTCCTTAAGAAACGATTCTTCAATGCAATGGGCAGCTCCAGAGTCCCTGGTTTTATGTTGAGCTATTGTCTGTGTAGAGCTTCTGTGTGTTCTCTATGTATCTGAATTAAGGCGGTGACACAATTTAAAAAAAATGTAATCACCGTTAATCATGCAATTATAATTTTTAATCTTGGTTTTAACTCACATTTTGATTTGTATTGTACATGCAGGTAGGCATCGTAGGGCCAATGTTGGGAAATGTAGGGAAAATGTTGTTGCTGTTTATCACTGGTCTATTTTAAGAGAAATGTTGAATGTTGCCTCATTATTCACTTGACTTTATTTGATCAAAGTGAAATATTAAAGATGATTGATGTCTTTTTTTTTAATTGTATTTAAAGGGAACTCCACAGGATGTAGGGAGCGAGGGAACATGGGTATATCACTTCACCGGAAGTTCTGCACGCTGCTACGTGACTGGCTGAATCGATTTTACCTCAGAGACCTGTCACCACAATTTTTTTTTATTAATTGCCATATGAATAAGTACTTATCATGGACAGAGTAACAGTATAACAATAGTTTACAATGAGAATTCATTCAAGTCTCATTGTAGTTCAAGTAAAGGAAATAAGAAAAAATAATATCAATAATAATAATAAATTAAAAACGTGTTTGCATATGTATAATGCGGCTCCGTCACAATACAAAAATATTGCAACCCAAAACAGCTACAGCTTCTTCATTCTCTGTTGTTCCTTTCAATCTTTAGCGATGTTTATGATAGTTAAGGGGCTAGGAGATCCTAACACTGAACACGAGAGATCAGAGCACTGTGCAGGAGAAACGACAACCAAAACATACATTAAACGGTTCAACTCCATCACCCACAGTTCATAGATGTTTTATCTCATTTATTTCAAAAGTGCCTACAGCATACACAATTAGTCTGAGCAGTGTTGTTTGACTTACATTGCTAAATAGAGCTGAGTGCTGTGATCAAGACTCGCTGTTGATGACGTTGTAGAGTGTCCCGTTTTAGTGACCGAGTTCCCTGTGAAGAGCCCTTGGGATTCTGTACCCAGTGCAGTGTGAGGGAGCAGGGATACAGCTTGCAATTGGAATGCAGCCTAAAATCAGTAACATAGTAGTCAATTTCAGAAAGTCTGTGTTCACTGATGCTGCTGTGGGTTTGTGTAATGTAACTAACTTTTAATCAGAGTTAAAAAAAAAAAAAAAGATTTTTTTAATCACGGTCAATTCAATTACTTTAATGCGTGTGCGTGGAGCACTGAAATGGACCCCCATCCCATCCAAGGTATATTTCTGCTTCGTGCCCAGTAGCCTATCCCCTCAGTACAGTCCATCAATAGTGGAGGGAAGTACCAGTGATGAAAAAAAACTATCACAACAGGCTCAGGTCAGGTTCTTTTTTAGCAAATGTGAAAGTGTTACAGTCTTGCTGCCGTCACTGAAAATCACTTGCCATTACTCATGGAGCTTATCTGCCTCAATAAGCGTTTGACTCTGACTGCCCAAATCACTCATGGAAGTGCCAAAGATTGAAACGTGCACACCAGGCAGCCTGCCATCAAGCCAAAGACTAGTGATGCTGCGGTGGCTCAAGGTGAGAGAAAGGACAGCTATATCGTTCATCGTGCATGCTTCCCAGAGCCAAAACAAGGTAGTGAAAATTTGCACCATGATACCGTCCTTAGAGACAGATTGCTCCCATCTCCTCGGTGTAATGAAGGATAATATTACAGAGACAGAACCATCCTCACTTCCCGACAAACTCTCAAAGGGGTTAGTGAAGTGATCTAAAGAGGAGAAAATCTGCTGCTTATGTACACTAAAGCCATATGTCAACAGCACATTATAGGTTCTGGATATAAACAACGTGGTTCATCTCCCTGCTCACTGATTTGGAATTAGTGTATGGATTGACAAGCCTGGTCTCTACCGGGAGATCAGTGGAGTGTTAGATTAGTCCCAATCACGATCTAACACACTTGGACCATGTTGTGTTGGAAATAAAGGCAATTCTTTATTTACATAAAACGTTTTGACTTTGTACTGAATCAAAAAAGTATGTATCCATGAGCATTAAAAATATGTTTCAAAACCGATACTGAAAGGCAAAAAGTATCCAGATACATTAAAAATGTATATATAGACTGAAGTGCCAGAGAAACTGGTATAATTAGTTAATGCTAATGTAATAACTAGTTAATGCTGATGTTTCTTGAGGCCCCAGTATTGAATTCCAATGTTACTTGAGGCAGTGTTGCATGGTTATCTTGCGAAACGATTCTTGCTACCCGAGGCTGATCACGTTCACCCAGAGTCTTTTTACGGCCACGCCGCTGTCGTGAGTTTTGCCAGAATTCTTGTAGTCTGCACACACCCCTGAAATGCTCCTATGTGAAAACCCAAACTTTGCTTCTACCTCCGAAATGCTATGATCCATTTTACGAGCTCCAACTATTCATGATGGCAAAATCATGATAACTTGATTGAACATTCTCACGGCAGAAACAGCTCTAGAAGGTTCCGTGGATGACATGCACAGGTGGTGTTGCTATGTATTTTGTATAGGCTCCAGTACCAGTTTTTCTGGTACTTCAGTGTACACTATAAACTATATTGATATATTGAAATGTAACTATAATGAATATCCCATTCCAAAACCGTTGTAATAGCGTATTGTAAGAGCTGTAATAAGGATCATAAAAGCTTCCACTCTCAAGAGCCTTAATGAGGTCAGGTGCTGAATTTGGGTGAGGAGACCTTGGGTGCAGTCTCAGTCCAAAGATGTTCAGTGGGATTGAGGTCATAGTTTTGTGCAGAGCACCTGAGTTCTTCCACACTAACCTTTACAAACCATGTCTTCATGGAGTTCACTTTGTGCACAGGAGCACTGATATGCTGATAGATTTAGGCAACAATTTGGTCAGGTGTCTGACGAAATATTGTTTGTATAGGTTGCATAAATGAAATCAAGCTCTATACATAAACTCTACATATAAATGAAGCCACAACTAATCCTTCCTCGACAT
Source organism: Leptodoras praelongus (assembly GCA_028564905.1). Lineage (NCBI taxonomy): Eukaryota > Metazoa > Chordata > Actinopteri > Siluriformes > Doradidae > Leptodoras > Leptodoras praelongus. The sequence goes on along the minus strand of JAOTRJ010000048.1, from coordinate 11,632,086 downwards.
ACTGTATGTGCCATTCAAGATTTTACCTTTCACCATCTCATAAACTAGAAATGGTGAAATTACTATGCATTAAAAATGGTCAATGCACTTAAAATGTATTATATGATCTGTGAAATAGCTACACACTGGCCTGGTTGTGAGTCAGACTTTAAGACACCCAATAAAGTAGTTGTTTGTTTAGTGTGACAGGCCAAGAGCATCATGGGAAGCAATCCTGCAGCGATGGAGCTCATAACAATCGGTCATATCACAGCTACCATGGAATGACTCACCATTGTGATTCAGGACCCCCGAGGAGGAATCCTGCGTATGGAGGCTGTAATCTAGTCACTGTTAGCACAACGATGCATCACATAAGAGTTCATACTGGCCCTTAATTAATGAACACATCCACATTCATCACACAACCCAATTTGTCCTTTTAGATTAGAACCACATGCTGTAAGAAACAATTATCCTCAGACAATGCACTCTCAGCATAAACTTTGGACTGTAAATGCAGAGTGCTTTCATCTTTTCACTTAATGATATCTGTACAACACATATAGCTATAACATACTACTAGTAAATATGTTTCATCTTTAGCAAAAAAAAGGCTTTTTTCTTCAAGGGCAGAGTGTTGCTCTGGTGAACCAGTCTCTCTGGCTGTACTGCACCTCTCTGTAGGTGTAAATAACCTTTCATGATACGTTACAAAGGCAATGCTGACCTCCTGCTGAGAACCCTGAATGATTTGAAGTGAATGCTCTTTTAAACTAAAGCAGTGCATTTTCCAGTCCATTGCAGCGGTGAACTCTGTCTCCTTGTAATCGTGCTGGAGAGTTTGTGATTAAAGTACAAAACTGCACATTTGACACAGATCCTCAACAGAGGAGCAATTATAGGAGACATATGGTGCTGGACCTCAAGAAATAATTAGTACCAATTAAATGCAAACACCGGGAGTGCATCTCCTACAGTTGAGGTGTAATCACTATACACAGGTGGAAAATGATTATTTTTTTTACAGGGTGAGAAATTGGAAAAAGAACTAAGAACTTCAGAAATTATGTTAAACAAAAGCAGTGTAATCGCATTTTTACACATTTTTAATATACTATACATCCCCTTCAGCAAACCATTTGGACATAATGGATTGATGTTAGCAGGAGAGCAAAGCAACACAAATGACAGTCCAATCAAAAGCCTCAGTGTGATGTCAAGAAAAATATTTTTCCCTGCAGATTGGTTTACTGTCACCAACTCTTCAGTAGCCCATAAATAATACATGGTTCTTCCACAGGACTGTGTGGCTAACAGAAATCAGCTCAGCTAATAAAAAGGCCAGTCCTGTGATTTAAACACTCAGCCACATGAGCAGTCAATAAAGGGATGGGCAAATATTAATCACCTCAGAATAAACACACCTGGGTGAACTTTATCCCATCATAAATCAAAGGGAAGATTTCAGACAGAAAAATAGATCAGTGGGAATAATGACTAGTATGGATGGAAAGCCACTGACTGGCCTAAGTCATAAAGTACTCCAGAGAAACACTACATACAGTGGCCTTTCCAAATACACAACATTGCACACTCAGTCAGTGCAGTTCCTTTTTAATACCTGCAGGTTGTGATTCATCATTACATTTATGAGTAACCGAATGTGTTCATACAATATCATGGGCAACCTATTTCACTGGCTTCTGTGGGTCATTTAAAATGGATTAGCGTTATACAGAGATTGAGGACAGTGAATCAGGCTTTTAGATAATTATTTTTCCAGTGCTTCCTGGCAGGTCTATTCCTGGCTCTAGACTTGGGTATAGGAACACCGGTACGCATTGCCACAGGCAGTCTGTGAAACTAGCACCATGAGCATGAAGTATTACTCTATCAATGTCTGTGCATAAAGGGAAATTAATGACCTTTGATCCTGCAGTGGGCGGCACGATGGCACAGGCGGTAGTGCTGTTGTCTCACACCACGAAGTACCTGGGTTTGATCCCCTGGTTGGGAAAGGGCCCTTTGTGTGTGGAGTTTGCGTGTTCTATCTGTACCTGTATGGGTTTCCTCCAGGAGCTCCAGTTTCCTCCCACAGTACAAAGACATGTGGTCAGGCAAATTAGAGATAATAAATTGCCCCTAGGTGTGTATTTATTCAGAATACCACAAGCAGAATCTATTCAGAATAAGGGTAAGTGATATGATTCAATTATGACTAACTGTACACCAATCATGACCTGATGGTAAAAGGCCAGGGGTTAACTACTCAGACCCCTGCTTCCTATCAAGCTGACGCATGTGTCACTGTAATGTGCCATGATAGGTTTCCTCACAAAACAGCTAGCAAAACAGTAATGTTGCATTTTAAAATAAGTCATTCTTGTTTGAGGATACTTTTATATAATATCTGCAAAAATATTGTAAAAAATGTTTAAAATCTATAAAAATGTAATATTCAAAATAGTGGATAATTGCTTCTAGATTTTGAAATTAGATTAGCGCATAGTACATACTTGGAAGTGGGCTCACACATAAGAGACGAACCATTTCTTTCATTCATTCATTCATTTTGCTATACTTGTGAGGACTTTCCACTGATATAATTATTACTGCAGCTAATTTGTAGCTCAATGGTTAAGACATTGGACTACTGACTGGAAGGTCATGAGTTCCAATCCCAGCACCACCAAGCTGCCACTGTTGGGCCCTTGAGCAAGGCCCTTAACTTTCAACTTCTCAGTTGTATAAATGAGATAAATGTACGTCACTCTGAATAAGGGTTTTGGCCAAATGCCGTAAATGTAATTAACTCTAACCCTAAACTTTGGTTCACACAAAGATATAAGAACATGGCCACACACACACACACACACACACATTTAACACCTAGGAGTGTGAATGTACATTTTGCTTGCATTACACACAAACATAGACACTTGCATTTTATATGTTACTTGAGTATAACACATCAAATGTGCATTATTTCTATAAATCCACAATGAGCATATGGTCAGGCATATGTATATGTCTGTGTGTACCAGCATAGTAACTCTGTATACCCAGCCAGCATGACATGATTCAAGAGCTTTTAGTCTTTTACACTTGGCTGACATTAAGAACATATGGCCTAGTAAAACAGGAAAGCCATGTGCGTGGCTGGCCGTGAAGCTAGCGTTGGCTCAAGTGGCCATAGAACAGAAGCAGTGAGATCATGTCAGACTGTTCTTCCTCCCACATTCACTTTCTATCTGCACAACCCATGACATGGGCAGATGGTATAGTCCACAAGCCACTAAACAGGACAGCAGGGAAAGCATGTCTGGCACCTTGTTCAGTGTGGCGTTCCCATGGCAGGCTACTCCAGCAGCTCACTTCAAGCTGATCAACGTTTAAGTATAAGGTATTAGAGCTGAATCTCGGAGAGTTATATTACTTAGATCAGATAACAAGGTTGCCCAGACTTCTCTAAAACTTGCACAGACTTACATTTCCTTCTTGGCCTTGAGATTAATCAGATCCAATCCAACCATGTTTTCAATATCTCTCATGCAGACATCGTCTTAATGTAAAATATGGGGTGGAGATTTATGTTTTTCAGTATTGATCAGGGGTAAAGAAGAATAAATCCTTATGAAAAAAAGCATTGTGTTCATACATTAACAGTAACTGCTTTATCCTGGTCAGGGTCATGGTGAATCCAATGGCTATCAGGGAAAGACTGGGAATAGGACCCATGAAAATACCACAACACCTTGTACAAACAATTTCACAGTCATTATGCCACAAGGGGTCAATTTACAGCAGTGAAATCTACCTATTGAACTTTTTGGAAGGTCAGAGAACCAGGGAACCCAGTGACCTGCTGTCAAAGAGCCAAAACTGGACTGATACAATGAGTAAACATAGAAATGGATCTGAAAAATATTCATCACATTTCAGTGTTTCACATACCATGAGAACAGAAGCTAGAAGCCAGTAAGCTTGGCTTCTGTACGGATATCAATGTCAGATTAGTATAGAGTATTGATCCCAATACTCAAAGCAATGTTATTCACATACTGAAAGTTTTAAATGCTAGATCTGTCTATTCCTAATTTTGTTGTGTCATTGCAATTGGTGCTACATTTAATATAGTTATTGACATTAAAGTCCTAATGAGCTGTAAAGTCCAAAATAAGATCCTTGCTTTTAATTACAGCACAGCGTGAAGAAAAAAGCATGAGCTAAAGATGATGTGGAATGGATGTGACTTAGCAAAATCCATAATTAAGTTCACAGATTAAATACAGTTTAAAATCAGGTTGTGGCAAAGTGGAGCTCAGAATACAGCGAGCCACTGTCATTAATTAAACATGGAAGGACAGGATTAGATTCATCTTCTATTTGTATCTCCTCCACTGTTAAAGTGTTAGTGGATAACATCTCAGGTCACTGAGACTCTGCTAATGTGACATCTCTGATAAAGTGTTAAAACTGAAGTGTTGAAAACATAGCAAGGCAGCGTTTCCATGAAGTACTTACAGTGGATGCACTTATCAAAGGAATAATAAAAAAGAAAAGAAAAATCTATTACACCAAAGGATTGCAAGTGTGTGGATATGATATGTTAAAGTGTAATGTAACATAATGTGTGTTGTCTCATGGTGATTTAAACTGATAGACAGTTCGCTCTTCGGCAGCAGCACAAGAAGACAGGCTGAGTAAATAGTGTCATCACCGCACAAACTCTACGGAAAACCATGATCCAAGTGATGTTTATCCGTCGAACATCTGAAAGGGTCGATATTCACCTTTCACTGCCATCGGCCTATCTGCAAATAGATGACATTCAGTAGTGGCAGTTACCAGTGTTAATCTGTTGTGTCACCTTGATTTTGCACTGGATAAATGTTGTGTATAATTTTCCTCTAACCCATGTTGTTCAAGTTTTATTTTACAGGTTCATACATCAAAAACTATTAGGTCACCTTAAACATATTAAGCCTCAAAACGACAACTGAAGCAACCCATGTTTTTTCATGAAAAAGGCTTCCTCCAGTCAATACAGAGTGTCAAAAGGGGCAAATTCGTTCTTTCTGTAATAAAGGTGACATGAATAGGAGAAAAGTTAAAGCAAATATTTTCTTGCTTTTCTTATTTTCTTAATACCAGTGATATGGATGGTGAAAAGGGTTAAATAAGGTCAGATAAGGTAAGATAAGATAAGATAACACTTTACTGATCCCAAATGCATATAATATGTAATAAGTGTGTGAGATTTGCCATTGCAGCATATTCACAATTTCAGCAGGAACTGCACTAACAAACAAAATAAATCAGCATCAGCAGCATCTATTGGCCATATCACTGTTTTGAGCATTGATATTAGCCCAGTATTTCACAACTGGTGCATCCCTTGTGTGTGCAATGAGATAAATTGTGAACCCCCAAAATGACAAAATTCATTTATAGAGTATGAACACTTTTAGTGTCATTGTACAAATGCAACCAGATTTACTACAGATTTTACTCCTGATTTCCCAAATTCTCATTTTCACTGACAGCATTTTAGTCACTCCTGCACCATCAGCACCTTATATGATAATAAGGGGGCATGTTTTATTTAATCTGATGCATCATAGACTAAAAGCCATGTCATTTCCTGGATGTTCTTCAACATTAAGGCCAATAGATGTCATTGAGACTACAGTAGGTTTGTACTATATTGTAGAATGCTCAGATTACTGAGAGGTTTTTCACGATCAAGAACATAAACACAGTCCCAAATGTGGAACAATGAAAGTTTAAATCACCTTGGTGGATGTGTCAATTTACACATACTGCTTTATTAATTCTGCCGGATTACTAGCAGAAAGACTTACTTAATTGTCATTCATGTGAAATCGGGTAAAGTGTCCAAACGCAATGCTGTACGTACAGAACCTAAAGCCTTTGCCTGAAGGATTGCACTGCATTATTAATTGCTGCTTAGCAATCCCAGAGAAGTAATACAGCACTGCATGAATGTGCTTTTCTCCTAAAAGTTTGCACAGCTGGAAGCAAATACAAATAAGAATAGCTTCAGCACTACTGAAACACAGCCTGCAGCACGCTGTTTCTATATAAAGTCTAACACTTTATTCATGATTTTATTAAGGAGTGATGCACATGCAGTTTTACAGTGTGTTATTAAACTTTGATTAGTAATATCACAACCTGAACCCAAAATGTTAACAAAATATGAAAGCTTAAATGCAACTGCATTTGAGGATTCCATCTCTAAAACCCAGAAGGAAACACAAAGCTATTGCAGCAGAAAAATTTCAGTATGAATTTATTTAATATTTCAGGAAAATGTTCTCCTGGCCTGCTCAATTATGGCTATGAATATAGACAGGCAAACTTGTACCATAACGTTTCATTATGAATTGGTTTGTACACATTTCTGAAAATATTTCAGATGGTGGTGATATTGTGTGATCTATATTCTGTCAAACTATCAATCTATATTCTGGCAAATCACTGGACAAAGACAATATGGCCAACACTATCACTATTCACAAATCTGTCTAGTTTGCATCAACCATCAATATTAGACTCAAGCATCCTGCATCAATGAATGCCTGGACAGGTTTGGACACACCCATCTCATTTTCATATAAGTGGAAATAAGGAAACAGGACAGTGATAAATGACTACACATGTGCTGGAGTTGATAAGTTGATAGGGTGAAGATATTTTTGTACTTAATTGACTGTTTGAGACGTTAGGAAACAATTAAATGTCTTTTGTATCTTCGTCTTTTTTTCTGTTATATTTTATGTACAGACTTCTTATGTACAATGAACTACTAATGACTTTTGTCCATTCCGTAGTGTTGCTGGTAATTTACATCAAATGTATTATGTTACGTTTAAAGTATGAGGGAAAAACTGTTCAAAATTCAACAGGAAAGCAAAATAAAAAGTGTGTCATGTTTATGAGATGTGAGTAAATGACGATTCTTTGCAGG
>JAOTRJ010000048.1:11576485-11586746 GCA_028564905.1 Leptodoras praelongus | reverse complement strand
GTATCTATCTATCTATCTATCTATCTATCTATCTATCTATCTATCTATCTGTCTGTCTGTCTGTCTGTCTGTCTACATTTATATATTTATCTTTATATATTTTTTATTTGAGCAGATGGTGCAGATACACACACACACACACACACACATACACACACACACCTGAATAAACACATCCTGTACTGAAGCTCATAATCTTCCAGTTCTGGCAGTGATCAAGGCTGGAGAAGCTTCTCAGACAACATCCACACACACACACACACACCACAGAGAAACAGCAGCAGGTTCCAGGCTGCAGTGTGATCTCTATCTCAGCAGATGGGGGCATAAAGATACCGCAGCTATGTGAAGTTTAACATCAGCCGTGATCGAATTCATCTTGGAAATGTGAACATTACCAAAGCACAAAAAACAACTTTAGGATCAGAACAGACTGGCACACAATGGATGCACAATTTAAATCACCAGTCGATAGCTGAGAGATTCATTAGCAATGAGAAATTGCTCTTCATCTTACTAAAGGCACAGTCATTAATAACAATCGATATTTAAATAACATTTAACGTAAAACAACAACAACAAAAAACATAGGATCAGTCCTCACCATGGACCAGCCATCCACACTGGCACAGAGCATGGCGTCTGTGTATATTTCACATCTAATACCTCCCCACTGCATGGCCTCGTTTGCTCGGGAGCCATATGTCAACAATGAAAAGTACTGCAGCACACACTGACATGTACAGCACATAAACAACTTCACCACAGAGTGAACACAATCCTTTAAAACACTATAGCACATATTAAGAATAAGTATCAAATATTTGTAGTAGTGGCGACACAGTGTTTGCGTGGGTTTACTCCGGGTACTCAGGTTTCCTCCCACAGTCCAAAGACATGCACGTTAGGTTGATTGGTGTCTCTTAAGTGGCCCTAGTGTGTGTGTGAGTGTGTGTGCCCTGCGATGGATTGGCACCCTGTCTAGGGTTGTTCCTGCCTTGCGCCCTATGCTGCCGGCTAGGCACCGGCTCTCCCGTGACCCTGAAAAGAAATAAGCGGTCAAGAAAATGAATGAATGAATGTATCTGTAGTAGTATGAGTAACTCTAGTGGTTGGCATTCACAAGTCAAGAAGCTTAGAATAAAATAATTTCTGAAGGACTTCTTCTTCAATAACTACACAAGTACACCTAGAAATGTATGTTACAAGTAATGTTATAGTTATAAAGACCTTTGGAATTTGCTCTCCCTATGCACACTATATATGGATCTCCAAAAAAGCTCTATAAACCACATTAGATTAGATTCTGGAAGCGACTACAAAACATTGTTTTCAAAGATGTTCCCTTAGTTTGGTGGTGGGGAACTTTGTCTAACACATTACTCAAAAATCTCCCATAAGTGTTCAACTGATGGTCATATCATATGATTTACTTCATTTCTATTCACATCAAACCGTTCAGTGAGCACTCCTGTGCCCTGTCCTGTGAAAGGGGTGGAGGCTTCCTGACAGAGATGACTCAACAAGATACAAAGATTCCATCATAGGATAAAGGTGATCAATAAGAAACACTGGTAACGGTTGCAGTGAGTCTTCCCTTTAAGTACCTCAAGTACACCTAAAGCAGGACCTGTCTGCCTGTCTGTCTATGTATCTAATTGACCCTTGATTATCAGGACCTGTTCAGTGAAGTGTAAAGGTTTGTACACTTTTGGACAAAGTCAAGATAAAGAAATGTCTTTTTCTTAAAGAAAAAATAATGTGTTACACTATAATAAAGTGTATTTTCTGACAGCAGGGGTACCAGTAAGGTGAGGCTATTGGAGGTCAGGTACTTGTCATGTTGTTTCTGGGAATTGAACCCACAGTCTTCTACTCACAAGGCTGTTTCCTTAACCACAAGCCCACAACTTAGCTGTTAGTGTTGTTATAAAAAAGTACCATCAATCTATAAAAACAAACATAAACCATTGAACTGTACATTATAAAAGCCCAAGTTTAAATGTTATAAGTGAAAGAGTTTAAAAGATATGTAAAGGGTATCACAGAGGATGTTTAAAAAATGTTTTAAAGCAGTATTATAGAATATATTCTGTATGTAATATACCCTACCCTACATGGTAAAAATATTCTTACAGTTTTTACCCGGAGCGACTTACAAGAGTGCTTAGTTGTTAACTTGGAATATCCAAAGCTAAGGATGGTACACTTTGTATCTATCTCCACACCCAAGCAGGAAATATCAAACCTACAAAAACACTGAAAGCTCCTCTTTCAAAGACTCGTAAGGCAAGTAGACAAGCCACAGAGTCCTGACAGCAAACTGACAGCGTGTGTGTGTGTGTTTTTATGTGTGTGTGTGTGTGTGTGTGTGCGTGTGTCTTAGTGCCTCTCTGCACTAAGAAAAGAGAGTCCAGATTAAACATGGCCTTTTCCTTCACTGACAAAATTATCCAATTACAAAGCTTCTGGCTCGGAAAAGCAATCGAAGCATCAGGATCCATGGCATTGCTGTTGAATTCCGATACTTAATTGGCACCCACCAACCCAGTCCCCAGATACAGACACATTTACCCACAGCCTTATACACACATGCTATTATAATGCTACAGTATAACATAGGACAACCGGCAAATACAAAACCACTGTAAAAATACTGTACACCTCAGCCTTGGCTTTACAGCTTCAGAGTAAGACTGATATTACAAGCATTAGGTCCGAGACCCCTATTGCTTCTTGTCCTTCATCTCAAATTTTATTTTGCTCCCCACTGTCATTTAAAAGTGCTGCTTTATTCCCCCACAGCTTTTACAGCTACATATGTCATCGACCTAAAGTGATATAGCTGTGCACTGAGGCATCCATAAAATATCATTCCACCTGATGCAGGATGTCCGGTCCATCACAAATGCATTATGTTCAGTAAAATCAGGCTGGTGGGAAATAGATCGGCCAGTAAATCATGTTGTGTGTAATAAGGGCCAGTGCAGTGCGGTGTTATTAAAAGGCTGTTTATCCCAGCGATCGTGATTTCTCTCCCAGCATGTTGTTGACCGGAAGTGGTGAGACTGGAAGGCATGAAATGCAGGGTGCTCATTAGCAAGCTGTGTGAAAAATGCTCTCACCTGAAGCTCATAGCAGCAATGAGGACATGAGGATGTCAGCAGCTGTACAGCCATAGCATTTCAGCAAAATGATGCACGATGTTTATTTTTGTGTTTTAATAGAAAATAAAACTGGAATCATTTAATTGAATTAAAAGTGACAGAAAGGAACAACATATAAAATATCATATCAAATATTACATTTAGAACGGGAATACATGTCACGGCAACTACATGAATCGTATTACTCATTTACCGGCATGATCATATTAGTCTTTAAACAAAGACGCTATGTATTATCAACCTGATCTCTATCCACCCTGTCTCGATTACATACGTATTTACCATGTACAATACATGACACGAATACATTTTTCCTTACTAAGAAAAGAATGAAAAATTATTAAATTAGACATTTACGTAAAATGGCAATCCAAGGGCAGCTGTTTATTTATGTGTAAAATGTCTAATCTCAATTCAGAAGCAGGTGTATGTTTTAAAGCATGTAGTTTCATGATTACTTTTGCAGTTATTACCGTTTGCCTGGAGGTTCTGTAGTGTCAGTTAACTACAAGGTTGAACCTGAGGCATTTCCATGTTTACTTACGCTATGTTTGGAAAACTTTATGAGAAGCAATGGCACAGATTTAATCAGAGCTTCATGTGTAAATATCTTTGACTAAAGACTTCAATAAAGCATGTTCTGTTTAATAAATGAATTCAACTTCCTTAGATTCACATTATAAGTCAAATTTGAGTTAAGGGGTTCTGTTCCTTTATCAGTACAGGGAAAAGTGTTGATACTATTATCGGTGGTAATGGGTCATACGCTAGAGACGTGACAGATAGCACGAGAGAGAGAGAGAGAAAGAGAGAAAGAGAGACACTCAAACCCTGAATTCTCTCTGAGGTTAGACTTGGGTCTGATAGCTGTCCGTTTTCCATTTCGCTCTGATTACTAGCATTACATTCTGTTGACTGCACGGCAAGGCCGACTCCTTATTCTTCACTCGGTGTTCCATTACTGCAGAAAGACCCACCCAGCTGCTGGCTGCCACACAAGCTCAATTAAAACAGACATTAGATCATAGGGCCTTGTCTCTGGTCCCATTCTGTCATAGTGTCTGTCTCTCTACTGCAACGTGACACTTCAGGAAAGATACGGTAACATCTGAGGGGGTGATAATCCACCCCTGCCTTATGCCATATACCCTTTGCTCCTTCTGCATGCCCTTGTGTATAAAATGTCACTTGCTGAGAATCAACTTAAATGTAATGACTTGTTCGCACATGCAGGCATACTTTCAGGGCATATGGCATATACTATTATTATTAATATTTATTTGCATATGATATGTATATATGGTATACAGTATACTTGTGTATGATATATATTGTAAAATATAGAAAAAATGTTTTTTAGCATCATAAAATATTTCACTTTTGAGTACTTTAAAGTGTCTAATAGTCAACATTGTATGTAATAAAAATAGACAGTTTCAACTGATTACGTTGGGATTTGTTTAAAGGCAGCCAAAGACTAATAAGCAGCACAGAAATCAAAAAGTACTTAAAACCCACTGGGGCTCTTTTTTGACTAAATTCTTTAGTTTTGTTAAAACGATGTCTTTTCTTTCCTTCTGATGCAATGTTCTGGCAATCGTCTGAGCAAGTGTAACTACAGTAGATGCTGTAGAGAGTGACTCTGTCCACCATAATGCACTCTAGTCCTTAGTAGATGCAGGTCTTGCCACATGACAGTCAGAGAGCAGCCACGCCTGACAGCCTTGATTAGTCAGTCTGACAGCCACCATGGTCATTGCTTCCTCCTTTCAGCACTCATCCTTTCACTCACACGCCCACTTAAGATGACATGCCACCCAACCACTTTCACTTGCTCTTTGTACATGCCACCTACGGCACACTTCTGTCTAACTAAAATGGCAGCTTACTTTGTGATGCATGTCCTTTTCAGAGCTTGTAAAATGTACAGGTGTACAGAGAAGGACACAGGCAGAGATGCTGAAAATCAATGGTAACAAAGTAACCTGACTCCCGTTTGGTGGTCTAAACATGTCTGCATCTCATTGATCAGCCTCAGCAGAGCGCATATTTCAGGCGTTGTGCTAAACGACTACATGCGGTGAATTTCCTTTTCTCTCTATCATAGTGAAACAGGTTTATATATTCTGTAATGTTTTATATTAAAGTTTACTTTACTGACATTATTTAACACATTCGCTAATATGAACAAACTCTGAACATCATCATTAGTAGACGACATGCATCATTACCATTATTTAAACAACAAAACAAATATGACTATTCATCAACATCTGCAGTAACCCATGCTCTTATACACACTGAGTAAAACTGAGCTGAGATAAAAAACATCTTATTGTATTTGTCATGCCAATGCCAACGCTGAAGCACATGGCACTTCCGTGCTCTAACTCCCAGCACTCCCCACGGCCAACGTCACCACGCATCACTCTTCCGTGTTCTTCCTCCCCGGAACTGTAATTCGCACACCTGAGCATGATTACGCTAATTACCCACTTTGGGTATAAACTTTTCACCCGTTCAACCCCTTCTACTTTCTTACCCCTCGTGAAGTTGCATTGCTGCTGTGTGTTGCATTGCTGCTGTGTGTTTTAAACAGTGAGCATTCTTTATACTCTCATGTGCAACTCCACATTTCTGACCTTGGACTGTTTATATACTCTGTTTTTTGCTCTGCCCATGGCTAACTTTATGCTCACTGTTTTTTAGTACCATTCTGCTCATCACAACAATTGGAGTCTCTACTCCAATAAAACCTGTCAGCTGCTTGCACTTGCTGCCGTCTTCTCTGCCTTCATGACAGATAACTTTGCCACCCAGGAAACGACAGGAGCTGACCCCGCAACTGCAGCAATCGCCGTGCTTGATCAGCTACTGGCGAGGCAGCAGCAGCAGATAGCGATGACTTCCCAGTCCCTTGCTGCACTTCAAGCCCAGCAACAGGACCAGCCCTCTCCTGATCCAAGCACCACCCACCATGGAGAGACTCTGACAGGTAGTTCTACCTGATAAGTATGATGGCAACCTGGAAGGGTGTCAATGATTCCTGTTACAGTGCACTGTATTTTACCGATACTACAGCACATCACTGGATGCTTTCATCTCCCTAACTATTCGCCTCAACCAACACCTCAGCCATTCCAAGGGCATTTCACTGTGAAAGGTCAATGTACCAGCCAGCCACCCATTCTCTGTGAGGAGACCCTGATGCAACAAGTTTTGATGGTGGAGAGGGAACATCGCCATCAAAGAGAGCATCACCTATCTTTTTATTGTGGATCAAGTCAGCACCAGGTCTCTCAATGCCCATCTTGTACAGCCCTGCCCCAGCATGAGATGCTGAATCCCCAGCAGGTTGCCCTGCATTCTGAGGAGATCACCTTCTACCTACTTTACACAGCTGGCACTCTTCTCATCCTGGACCTCCCCTGGCTCCACCTCCACAACCCTGTAATTTTCTGGCCTGAGAACAAGATCAAGACCTGGTCCCTCTACTGTCTCCAGAACCGCAGCCAATCCCCAGAGCTCCTCAAGACCCCCCCAACCACCTTCCCCCAACTGAATAACATACCAGAGGCTTACACTAGCCTAGCAGAGGTGTTCAGCAAGCAGGAGGACACCAAACATCACCCTTATGACTGTGCCATTGAGCTCCTGGAGGTGGCTGCTCTCCTCTGCTCACGAGTCTACCCCCCTCTCATCTGCTAGCAAGCAGGATGGATCCCTGAGGCCCTGCACTGATTACTGGGGCCTCAGTGAGGTTACCCGCATGTACCCTTACCCCCTCCCCCTGGTGGCAGCGACCTGCTTATGCTCACTGGTTTGACCCTGGACTGTTTATATACTCTGCTTTTTGCTCTGCCCTGTGCTAACTTTATGCTCACAGTTTTTTGGTACCATTCTGCTCATCACAACTATTCCTCTTCAGCTCTGTTCAGTTAAAAAATTTGTCTCTACTCCAATAAAACCTGTCAGCACCTTGCACCCATTGCAATTTTCTCTGCCTTCATGACAATAATGAGTTTCAACCAATTTCCAATATTCACACCTAAAGACCAGAGAAGTCAGGAAGTCTACAACATTTTAGAAACATGTTGTAATGTAAATTTTAGTTGTTGTTTTTTTTGTAGACAGAGTAATCATTAGTTAATGCAGGTGTATTTCATTAACATTTAAACAAAGGTGGTATGACATGGTGGCACAGACAGTAGCCTTGCTGAGCTCAGGTTACTGTTTGCATCGAGGTTCACATGTTCTCCCCATGCGTGTGGGGGTTTCCTCTCTCCTGGAGGTTTCTTCTTTCTATCTGATTGTCTCCCACCTCCCAAAAACATGACTTTAGGCCCGTCACAATTATTACACAAATAAGAAACTTACAACAACTTGAGATTTTGAGATTATAGTCAAGCAGAAAATACTGTACCATGTCTTACTGATCTCATGAATAAAATTATATCTTTATAATACTATCCATAATATTCATTAGAATTAACCAGCAACCAAAAACTAATGTTTGTGACAAGTGACTTTAGAACTGAATGTTACTAAAAATAAAAGCCTCATTTGTTATCTGTCAGGAGGTTTCCGGATCTGCCAAATCTGTTGGATGACATCTTTGACAGAGGCACAGCTGCAGTTTGCTTCTGCCCACCTCTTGCTGATCAATGATAACACATGTTAATGAGTGTTTACTCCACGACTGGCTGAAAACAGAGGTCTGCACGCTAACACCCTGTCTGTTCCAATCATGTCCACAATACACTATAATGTCCCGAAGACTGATTAGCATGCAGAATCACCTGTGGTCGATGCTCTGGGAGTAACTGGAACGTGACAGATGTTTTGTCCACGATTATGCCTCATTATTGATCCATTATACAGTATAGCAGACCTCAGCAGCACCTGTCCACCCTGCCCAAAGGTCCACTAAAGCCACTTGAACAACATGAGGATTCAAGTCCTGATTATGGCTGAGGCTAAAGGGATTAACGTGCTGTGGCACTGGCAGCAACATCACTAAAGCACTTTACTACAACCACATAATTTTCTGTCCAAACTGGCATGTATTTCAGAAATGAAAATCGATTGACAGCAAATGATCATTAAGGGTTTGAGTTTCTTTGCTGACATTTTAGCTGGATTGACAGATATAGTTTAAGGTAATATGCTGAAAGGAAATGCAGAACCCACAAAAGAGGTATTGTCTTTCATTCAGCCTTTGTACAGATGATTTTTTTTCTCTATTCCTTTTTCCACAGGACTGTGGCCTGGTCGGAGTGTGAATGTATTAGATCTAAAAGTGAAAATGGAAAATAGCTGTTCTTTCTTTTACTAGGTCACTGGTTTTCTTACCTGAGAAGGACTGGTTTTCTTACCAGGCTTTGGTTATGTGTGGATTATTCAGGTTGTGCAAGAAATAACAGGAGTGCTATTGTCTTATTTCATTGTTTAGAAATCACAGTGTTCTAGGATCAGATGCCATGAATAATACTACATATAGTTTTACATTAAGATATAATGCACACAGGATTCCAAATACTCGACAGAGATGAGAAACGGAAATATTAGCCATTTCAAAAACTCTTTCATATGACCTCATTTGGTTTTGTGTTTCATTTGTTTCCATTATCTGCTTCTTATTTTTTACATTAGATTCATCATTAGCAGGAAATCCAGCTTCCTGTTAGTTCCCCACCCTTAGTTTGCCACAATCGGTCTTTCCATTTAAGACAATTATATGCCAGTCCAGCCTTTCTACACAAAACATAATGTAATAAAAGGAAAGAATCAAGAGAGAGCCAGACTGGATTTTAATGTAATAACCCAACAAATGCAACTATTGCTACAACAATGGATGAAATATGAAGAGAGGAAAGCAGCCATTATTGTTATCATAAAGCACCTACTCTAAAACCGCCATTACATTTAAATAAGAGAGAAGAAAAAAAGTTTGTGTAATAAAAATAAATCAGCCAGGCAATGCCAGTGGAAACCAGATTATTACATTCAAATCAGGCCATACATTTTTTAATCAAAGAAACCATGCATATTTCACTGTAAAATCTTGACAACTATGCTGTAGTTTTACTAACAACTATGTTTTAATACACAGAGATAATAAAACATGTCCTATAATGCAGTATGTCTATAATGTTCACCACTGCTAGGGTAGACTTTATCATGCTTTTCATGGCTTTCCATCAGTAACTGGCTTTGTAATAACACATTATGATTATCCGGCAGAACTGTCATATTTCTAAAACTAAAGCCAAAGCTAATTGTTAGAAATGCATTACATTATAAAACATGATGATGACATGCGGGTGCTGAATGAAGTTCAGAATGTAACAATTGTGAAATGCTCCTAATAATTGAAATGAATATTAAAAACTGTGGAGAAAGGCACCCTGGGGTAAAGCCAACAGGAAACAGTATTTCTTTTTTTTTCTTCATTTCCTATGAGCAATGAAACCCAGGCAAATTTTCTTTAAGCTCTTGACTAGTGGTATAACTCACAAGACCGCCCAGTACCATAGTGTGCCATCCAGATCACAGCACCAAGCCATTAGAAATCCAGCAAAGATGAGTCAGCAAATAGGAGGCTGGTGTTGATCTTCAGACTGCTGACGTTTATTTGTGTAATCTAAAGAATCATTCGATTATCTAGAATAAATTCAGATTCAAGATTTCACCTGCTCAGATTTACAGGCCTGTAGGAGAAGAAGGAGAAAGGAGGGAGGTATAGGAGATTGGAGATAAAAAGAAAGCCTGCTGCCACGTACTAGTGCATAAAAAAAAATTTATATAGTGGAAAAAATTCATTTGTTTCATAATATAATTGGAAAAATGTAAATGGTGATATTATTATTTATATGATTTATATTCATTACATATGAAGTGATATATTTCTAGCCTTTTTGTGTTAATTTTTTGTTAATTCAATATGCCTTACAGCTCATGTAAACCAGAAATCCAGTATCTCAAATAGTGTATATATATACAACGGTTAGACAATGAAACTGAAGCACCTGTCATTTTAGTGTGGGAGGTTTCATGGCTAAATTGGACCAGCCTGGTGGCCAATCTTCATTAAT
>JAOTRJ010000048.1:11260985-11271276 GCA_028564905.1 Leptodoras praelongus | reverse complement strand
GCAGGACTTGTATATGTCATTCCCAAGACCAATTGATGCTGTATTGGCCGCAAAAGGAGGCCCTACACCATACTAATGAATTATTGTGGTATATAACACCTGTATATATACGTAGATAGATATACATGGTCTGACTGGAAAGTAATGAGAATTACAACCACATGATGGTGGTTCAAGGTTATGAATTAGATGTACAAAAAATTGCCCTATAATCCTGGTGGGAGTGTGTGAATGGCTGTGTGTCTGCCTCCCTGGGTGTTGTCCGCTCTTCCTTCCATGCACCCCATTCAGTCCCCCATTGGGCAGTGGTCAGCGGTTGAGAGTACACTGTGCGCAATTGGCTTCTCACCAGTGTGTGATTGGTGTTAAAGTTGTATGTTGACTATAAAGCATCCTTGGGTTTGAGAAAGGCGCTATATAACTATATATATAACTTTCATTCAGATGTTTGTTTTTGTGAAACTCTGCTGAAGTGCCTCATCACTGGAACAATGCTACGCGCTGGATGCCCGTGCACATCAAAAACAGATGATGTCTGTGCTAAACCATGGCCGACAAATGAATGATTGCACATGACTTAGCACTCACTGAACCCATCGTTCATGAAATGGTCACACAGAAGTTGAGCATGAGGAAAGTTTGTGCAGAACTTTCCCAAGAATTTGTCAGCTGATCAGAAGGAACAATGTGCGCTTCACTGGCTGTGAGAGAATTGTTGGCTGAAAAAAACATTCCAGTCCTTCCATATCCACCCTAAATCATAAGGTACCTTGTGATTTCTTCTTCTTACAGCTACTATCAGTTACATTATTACAGCTGTAAACAGTTGTTCCTTACCTCTTTTTGTTCATTCTTGCATCACTGCCTTGGTGTCAAGACACAGGAAGTACACTGTGGTGAGCACAACGATTATGTCTGCATATTTGTAAGGGCAAGACTCATCTTTCTCTTCCTGTATTACGAATAATATACATACCTCCACCTATTTTTGGTTCCTATATATAGACCTCTATTTTGCTAAATAGAACCAGTGCTTTGCAGTGCATATTTCTCAATGTACCTCAAGTTACCTCAAGTCAGAGGTTGGAGCTTAGAAGCTGTTTCATTTCATCGTATTGGTTCATAAGAAATTAGGCTAAATCTAAAGGAAGTAAGATTGAAGCTAATCAAGCTACACTGTCTATAGTGACCATGACCTCTATTAGAACACAAGCCCATTGCTTTAATTGCTATAATTATGTTACTTAACTGAAACAAATGCAATTTTCTAGCTAATGGTCGATCATATCAGGTAAACAACAGTGCAGTTAGCTTTATGTAATGATAATTCAATTTGATTTCAATTGAATTTTGTTGTGTAATGCTTTAAACGTGGTCACAGAGCGGCATTATAGAAATCCAGGTATAGATTTAGAGCCCTGCTGAGCAAGCCAGTGGGAACAGAGGCAAGAAAAACTCTCTGAGAATACAAGAGGAAGGAACCAGGCTCAACAAGGAACCCGCTGATAGTGAGATTATAATTCATTACAGTATATAAAGTTGTAAAAGAGTAAAAACAAACAGTACTAAGTGTGACATTACAGTATTATCAGTAAGAACCCAGGAATGAACACAAGCCTGGTTGTTTTTTTATTATATGATATTAGTAATGTTGATTTTTATAATAACGGTGTGTATTTTTCGATTTGTTTCACAGTTACACCAATTGCAGTATGATTTGGTCATCATGCCGATTCCTTTGCTGAATAATAGAGTTGTAGTCTTATGTTATTGCAACATACTACTTTCTTTATAGCTGATTTCTTAAAATCGGTTGTTTATACGAATAGCATTTCTGTAAACAAGCCTACAGAAAATGCACTAGCTTTAATTCCAGCTATAACTAAGGTTTCCATGCAAGGCCAAGGCCTAGAAACTAAAGAAGAGACGCACGCAGTCATCCAAATGTGGCTGTGCTGTGACCTCCCACAACGCTCTCTGACTAACGCTCGCACAGCTGGTGGGCTGGAGATAAAAGAGACTGTAGGATGACCAAGGCAGACGATGGGCCGCAACACATAAGAAAAGCAAACACTCACCATGGCACTGCACCATTAATGAGACGGGGAGATAATGACGGACACATTTGATGTCCTTTGCAGCACTGCTATCAGTAATTGTTAGTGAGGAGAGCGGTGCCTGATAACATGCCCGTGTTTATGCTTTACTTATATTATGTTATGGCTAAATGCAATTTGGTCAAAACAGAAATGATGTTATGTCTTCCACTAGCAACGCTGTTTTAAAACAAGTTATTTTCTGTGACTTTTTCATTGAGTTACAGCCAGTAGGTTGATTATATTGTGTAGCTTATAAAATGGTTTAGCGCATACATATGATTCTTTCTAGTACATAGTGAGCATTGAAATGAAATGTATATGTTTTAATATATAAAGTTCTACAGTAGTTTTGGACCTAAAATGACCTAAAAAGTCATAGTGTAAACACAAAGCTAAAACCTCTTACTCACTAACTCACTCATTATCCCTAGCCCTACATTAGAGGATAATTGGGCAGATTCTGGGTCCGATTCGCCCCTCCCGACTGTCGCTGGGGTGTTGATCTGAACCGATTCATTGAAATCCGGTAGTGTGAGAGCTACAGCGATTTAAAATCCCTTGGTATGAAAAAGATGGAATATGGAACAGAAACCTGCAGTAGCCATTGAGCGCAAGCCAAAGGGGAAGAGCTTCCAACTAGATGCTGCATATTTAACTTGTAGCTAATGTTGCAGCTTTGCACTAGCCCCTTTTAAGACTAACAATAAAACATTATTTCTGTCTCACATCCAGCTCGGGCTGCAAAACGTATAAGTAATGCTGATCCCATACCCTGCTGATTCCATCTTATCAGCCATGACCTCACCCATATTTTGTTTGTCGCTCTAAGGAATAGCACACGCTATGTACCTGAGGGTGATGGTCTGCATCTCTGTCTGTTGCTCTGCTTCGATCGTGTGAGTTTCTTCCTGAACTCGCTACTCTGAAATCATTCCACATAATCAAGTGTGTAGTCTTTCTGCTTTACTGAATGGTCTGGTGTGTTCATTCTTACTATTAAAATCTTACAACTGGGTTAAATCTGTCCAAAAGCAGTTAAGATATGAAAATCCTCCAGGCTTAGGCTACGTCTAAACTATTACGTTTTAGTTCTAACATGGATCACTTTTGCTATGTTTAAGCCTGGAGTCCTGGAGTTTTCACGTCCCTTTCAATGAGACCTTGGCCAGATCCTTTTTTTGCTTTGCACTATGGATTGTGAACGCACCGTGGATAATGCATTATAAGAGCTGCTCACTTTCTTGACTTTTCTAGCAGTTGTTTACACCAGCATGCGCACTCTCAGTGAACGTGAATGGTCAGGTCATGTGATATGCCCTTTCAGGTGCTTTACTATGGACAGAGATTTTTTTTTCTGATATGGAGCTGAAACGCTCAACAGAGATAACAGAAATCATTTTTGTTTTAAAAAGTATTCAACATCCCCTGCGTTATTAAATGTATTACTCTTCAAAATGCTATTTTTTTTTGATGACGTTTAATGACTTGCAGCAGAGAATACCCGAGCTAGGTATTTGGTTATTGGTTATCGGAATTATAGTCCATAGCATGCATGAAACCATAGACAGACAACATCAACAACAGATAATGCATAATCGTATATGCAACCATAAATAATGCATAATAGAAATAGGTATAAGACACTCAGGAGAACATGACTTAGTGAAATAAAGCAGATACTTTGCAGAGATTGTCAGCCAATACAGAAATAATAATCTAGAATTAGCACAAAACAGGTGTCCACAATCATATAACAAGATCAGAACGAACACCACCACGTGCATTTATGGTTTTACTGTTGCTGCTGTGATATAAAGGGGGAATTTGTGTCCTTATGGGGCACACATAGTTTTATCAGAGGGGCTACAGTTCATTATAGAGGGAAAAAGAAGCCTTGCCAGTAGTATATCGTAACTGGAAGTCACCTTAAAGGCAGCCGAGGGCTGTAAATATTGCAACTAAATATGGAATATGTAACAAACAAACATTGCTTTTTTAACATTTTTTTAACATTGCTTAGCATTATATGATAATGGGTCTGTGATTATGCAAAGATCTTCATAAGCATTATTTTTTATTTCTGTTTATTTAAGTGTAGGGTAGGATTTCTCCTTTCATTGATCCCCTCAGATCTCTACCGCTACTCTATCATTTCTAAAGCAACTTGTTCTGATGTTCCCTGAAATCTGTCATGTCTTTAATGATATCTGATCATTCCCTTTCATTCCTCTTTTTCTCTCTCACTCGTTCACTCACTTTTTTCACCCTGTTCTCTGAGGCTGAGCATGTTTTAGCTTCGGATGTCTTTTTGTGCAAGCTCTGGAAAGAGGTACTTTGTTTGTAGCTGCCTGAAGCAGGAGCAGCTGAAAGGATGACAGGATGGCAGGATGACAGGATGACAGGCAGGCAGAGCGAACCTCCTCAGCTGCTAGAGACCTTGCATATGCAAAAGTTGTGAGTGAAGATGTCCTTCTTCGTTACATCATTTCCCCGTACGCGAGGACGTGCTGAGAATGCTTACGATGGCTAAAGAGACCGTGGTCTAAAGAAAGCCAGTGCTTTTGGATGTTCTTTGCAACAATAAGAGTAAATTACATGTGTTTTATTTAAATTACAAGTTTTAATGTAAGAACAGGTAGAGTTATGGCCTATAGTTTAATCTGTTGCCATTAAAAGATCGTGGTTTGTGTCAAGCTTGTGTCATTTGTTTTTCTGGAAATCACTGTTCCGTAAATATCAGTGGTGTTTTCTGTCGGCTGAGATCCTGTACTTCTGACTGCTGCATAATCATGACAGCTGAAATGAGATTAGGTTTAGAATGACCGTGTCTCACATGCTCGGGACACGTGTTGGACTAAACCTCTCCTCATTAACACTAACAGTGGAGGACAGCTTTGTTTAGGAACACTGTATGTACGTATATCATGTTAAGATGTGTCACTATGGCTAAGGATGTTCAGTATGCTGACCTTGGATCTTGTTCCATCAGGGAAATTTTTTTTTACGTTACATTGAATGTATTCTCCAGTACTAAAAAATAATAAATTGAATGTTTTTCAAAGTAGAGGACAATTTAGATCGTTGGACAGACACAGCAGTTTGTATAATAGTTGTTGTATAATAACATATCATACTTATTTCTAAAGAACAGTCAATGCTGTTTCCTGTGTTGCATTAAGAGAGGCATCTACCTCTAAGCTCTAACGGAATTTTGGTAAAACACAGAATGGAGACAAATAAAGGCTCTACAGGGGCACCACAATGGTGTTATGCAAAAGTTGTGAGTGAAGACGTTGGACTACTGACCAGAAGGTTGTGAGTTCAAGCTGCCACTGCTGAGAGCCTGAGCAAAGCCCATAACCCTTAACTGCTAAGTTGTGTAAATAAGATAAGTTGCTCTGGATAAGGGCATGCCAAATGCCATAAATGTAAATGTTATCTAAGTCTGGGGAAGGACGTTATCATTATTATACAGTTTGATTGTCATTCAAGCCAGACTTCTAGCTTCCTTTAGAGAGTATGGTACATTTTTATTACAGAAAGGAGCCAAGAACTGGCTCCCTTTACAGGAAGACTGGTATTGTAAATAGCCAAACTGTCTACTCATTACTGCTTGCTAAAAGTTTTTTTTTTAAATCTAAACAAAATCCTGTATAATTATCTTTTTCAAGCTTAGCTTTTTCACTATTTGGTTTTCTAGTGTCTAAAAGTTATCAGTGGAGCATTAGAAGCTGAGATAGATATTAAAAGATATTAAAATAACAATAAAAAATTTACATAGTGGTTTTATAACGTTGATATTAATATATTTTATATAATGGGACTAATTTGCTGGCACTTACATTTACATTTATGGCATTTGGCAGACACCCTTATCCAGAGTGACTTACATTTATCTTATTTATACAACTGAGCAGTTGAGGGTTAAGGGCCTTGCTCAAGGGCCCAACAGTGGCAGCCTGGTGGTGCTGTGGCTTGAACCCCCAACCTTCTATTCAGTAACCCAACACCTTAACCACTGAGCCACCCATGTCCACTTGGTTAGCTTGCCTAAATATGTCATACATACACTGACATGCCAGAAAACCTGGTATACCAATTACTTAGAAACGATTGTTGCCAGCCGACGCTGGTCATGTTTACACAGTCTTTTTACGGCCACGCTGCTGACATAGGTTTGAGGTTTTGCCGGAATTCTTGTAGTCATGGTACACCCTTGAAATGCTCATACGTGAAAATCCAAACTTTGCATCTACCTCTGAAACACTATGACCCATCTCACGAGCTCCAACTATTAAACTGCGTCGAAAATCACAAAAACATTCTCACAGCAGAAACAGAAGCTCCCATACCAGTTTTTTTGTGTATTGTCTCGCACCAGGTGTGTTGTGTATTATGAAAATGTGTTAGTCTAGCATGAAGTAAGCTTTTATATATAAAATCTTATAGGGCCCGACCCCTTAACATGCACATTACGAACGTAATACGTCAGCTGCAAACTGCAAGCTGTAATTATATTAACCTTCAAGTATAGGGTTAAATAAAGACAACCCATTTGCAGCCTTAACTTATTCTTCATTTAAATAGCATCTGCTCCCTGTCCTTCATTCATTTGCATAAAATCCTGCTGGAATAATGATGTGTACAGTGTCATGTGTTTGGTGGTGTATTCTACCATGCCGAATGTAGAAGGCTGACTAATTGGTCCCGAGGCAGAGGGAGGCTGCGTGGGGCACATGGCATCCTGACAACAGGAAACGATGGCCTACTTTCTTTCGAATACAAAAGGCAAAGTGACTTGTAGATGTTCTGTACACTCAAGGGTACTTTCGTTGGACCCTAACTTATAGAAGCTCTTTGTGGGATCTTTTGAGTGTGCTGGATATTCTCCACTGTGCTTTGGGAGAGGGCTGTAAAAATGTCTAAAACTTCCGAAATAGTGCACTAATTTAGATATACCAGATGTGTTTTCTTATCCAAAATCTGCTCTTATAGTACTTATGGTGATTGAAAAGCAGTTCGGTCTCTGACCTGATATTTTAATAAAATCTGCCAGAAAAACTAGTACAGGAGTCCTATGCACGCCACTGTAGCGATCTATGGAAGCTTCTAGAGCTGTTTCCGCTCTGAGAATGGCAAGTTAACATGATTTTCATTTTTCAGCACGGTTTAATAGGTTTTTCTGGTACGTCTTTTCTGGATGGACTTTTTCTGGATGGTATACCAGTTTTTCTGGTACATCAGTGTATAGTTACATGTATTGAAGAAAGAGAGCATTGCACTGGAAATATGAGCAGCAGAAAAGTTCATCATAATCTAATTTCAGTTAATTACATGGATGGTGAGTTACTATAAATAGCTTACAAAAGATTGACAGGGCAGAAATAAATATCACAGAATAAAACAGTAAGTGCAGTATTTATTTTCTTTAGCGTCAATTAAATATTTAAAATGCCACAGTGTAATGAGAGTATCCTGTTTAAAGGTCCTGTGAAGTTTATATCAGGTGTGTGAGTCACTGTTTCTGAAAGCTGTCTTTCCTATATCAGGTATGCAGTATGAATATGAATGACTCTGTTTGGTTATGTTTTTCCAGCATAGGTGAGTATACCCTTTTTCTAGCCCATCTGTTACTTTACATAATGTGTCTGTTACATAATGTGTCTACCCTCTATGTATGAGTAAAAAGGGACCACCCAGGACCGCTGCTGACCAGATATTATCCAGGTGGTGGGCCAGTCGCGGCACAGCAGTGGCACTGACATGATAATGACCCTTCACTGCACGTTGTTGGGGATATTAGCAAGTTAGAAAATCTCAGAGATGCTAATGGCCATCACCCTGACTGTGGGCTTCTTTATTAAAGCTAATGGAGTTTGATGAGGCTGAAATGCAAATGGGTCCTTTTTGAATTCCCTGCTATTCAGATGTCTCGTGGAACAGCAGAAGTGTCCGTCCTCATGAGGAGCTCTGCATTAGACATGCGAGTCCTGGCGGCTTGGAAATGGCACACTTACTTCCACTAATTGTTTTGTATGTCAGAAAGAAGTAAACTACATAAAACTTGACACGTTTTTCTTCTCTTGCAGCTCCTTGGCTCCGATTTTCAGAGCACTCTTGTTGAACCTTCTCTCATGAGTTTTAAATTTAAAATGTATGGCACCAAGCAACCGGTGTGTTCTTGCTGAAGTGAAACTACTTCTTGTATCAGATATAGTATATGGTATCATTTCATTCTAAGGTGTGAGCGTCTATCATTGCCAGTGCAGACAGAAGTCTTTCGGATCAGTGAAACTAACATTGCTGGAGCCTTAGAGATTCACTCATCCATCACGATTGATAGCGCACCGCATTGAGATGCTAATGCAGGCGGCTAATGGCTTTTGCTCTTGGCTGCTAGAGTCAGCAACCAGTAAAGGGTGTTATTCAGCAGAAAAGTGTCCGGTATTTGGACATGTTCACAGGCAAAGAGAGAGAGAGAGACAGATGATATGCTGACATGATTATTTCAGGTTGTTGACTGTTTGTCTTGATGTTTCCTTTCCTCACATTGTCCTGGACTTTTACATTCCTCATTACATGCACAGTGCTCTCATTGTTCTGTATTGCACACAAGCCCTGTCCTATGTAGTGTGTTTAAATTAACATTTGCTGTCAGTTTGGTCTGTAAGAGGGTCATGATTTCACATTCAGGTTTGTAGAAATCCTGTTAGTGTGTGTTTTATATAAACTACTGTCATATTTGTGTGAGTCTGAAAGAAGAATCAGGAAGAGTGTCAGGAATCTTTCAGGAAATTGTGTATATATATATATATATATATATAGGGGCTCATTGACGTTCATGGGGAGTGAAGGCTAGCCCGTCTGCTCCGATCCCACAGGAGAGCTACTGTAGCACAGATTGCAGAAAGAGTCAATGCTGATTATAATAAAAAGGTGCCAGAACACAGAGCACATCACAGCTTTCTGCATATGGGGCTGTATAGCTGCAGACCAGTCAGAGTGCCCATGCTGACCCCTGTACACTGCTGAAAGCACCTATAATGGGAAGTGGACCATGGAGCAACGGAAGAAGGTGGTCTGGTCTGATGAATCACATTTAATTTTACATCATGTAGATGGCTGTGTGTGTGTGTCACTTACCAGGGGGAGAAATGGCAACAGGATGCACTATGGGAAGATGGCAAGCCAGTGGAAGCAGTGTGATGCTTTGGGCAATGTTCTCCTGTGAAAATCCTGGCATTCATATGGATG
This sequence comes from Leptodoras praelongus, assembly GCA_028564905.1. Lineage (NCBI taxonomy): Eukaryota > Metazoa > Chordata > Actinopteri > Siluriformes > Doradidae > Leptodoras > Leptodoras praelongus. The sequence goes on along the minus strand of JAOTRJ010000048.1, from coordinate 11,261,923 downwards.
CTATGTTGACACGTACCACCACCTTAAACATTGTTCCAGACCATGTACACCCCTTCATGGCAATGGTATTCCCTAAAGGCAATGGCATCTTTCAGCAAGATGATGCTGATGCACACTGCAGGAATGGTTTGAGGAACATGACAAAGGTTCAAGGTCTTGACTTGGTCTTTAAATTCCTAAAGTCTCAGTCTGATCAATGTCTGTGGGAACATATTGGACAAACAAGTCAGATCCATGGAGGCCCCACCTCCACAACTTATAGGATTTAAAGGATCTGCTGGTAATGTCTTGGTGCCAGATACCACAGCACACCTACAGAGATCTTGTGGAGTCCATGCCTTGACGGGTCACAGCTGTTTTCAGGGCACAGGGGGGACCTACACGGTATTAGGCAGGTGGATTCTGAGTAGCAGACAAACATAAAACATCCACACCATTTTACAGCACAAGAACAGTATGCTTTCACACAGAACTTTCCCTCTGCATGTTTTTTTTATTTGTAGAATATCAGAAAAGAGCATTGTTTTCTACTAGTCCTGTCTTTGGTATGTATTTGGATTTTCAACACAGATTCAATTAGAGATAGAGATATCATGTAATGCCCAGAATTTCTTTCTGTTGTGGTTCTCTATTGTTGAGCCATGGAAATGAAGGCCACATCTTCAGGTTTCTTGCTCTTTTTCAATTGCATTATTGGTAATAAACAAACATATATCTTAAAATCCCATGTTTTTATTCTTAAAATATGACTCGTTGGATGCTATTCATTTTATATACCAATTCTGCCCATTTCAATTAGGGGTGGCAGTAGTTCTGTAGGGCACTGTACCTTCTATTAATTGTAAAACTTACATCTGGTCATGGGGCGGCACGGTGGCGCAGTGGATAGCGCTGTCGCCTCACAGCAAGAAGGACCTGGGTTCGATCCCCGGGTGGGG
>JAOTRJ010000048.1:10793733-10806349 GCA_028564905.1 Leptodoras praelongus | reverse complement strand
CCTGTAAACTCTACCTCTTCACAACACAACTGATGGTCTCAAACACATTAAGAGGGCAAGAAATTCAAGAAATGAACTCTTGACAAGGCCCAGCTGTTAACTGAAACTGGTTTGTTTTACACTTTTTTGTTTACTAAATAATTCCATATGTATTTCTTCATAGTGTGGATGACTTAAGTGTTGATCTACAATGCACGGAATAATGAAAAAACACTGAATTAAAGGTGTGTCCAAACTTTTGACTGGTACTGTATATCTGTGTGTCTGTGACCCAGTAGTAGGATAAGCAATTTAGATAATGACTGAGTGACTGAGCAGAAATGTGATGAGTTGAGGCTCAGATACATGGGCATGATATGTTTACATTCCTAAATACTTGCACAGACATAGAAATATATTATATACAGTACATGCTTAAAGGAATCTGTATTAATGATTGTATTATTGATGACCACACTTGCAAGTTTTAATTGCATTGATTTAAAAGATATAATGTATAGAAAAATGTGTTTAAACAGGTAGGCAGTGGAAGCAGTGTGATGCTCTGGGCAATGTTCTGCTGGGAAACCTTGAGTCCTGGCATTCATATAGATGTTACTTTGACATGTAACACTTACCTAAACATTGGTGCAGACTAAATACACCCCTTAATGACAGCAGTATTCCCTAGTGGCAGTGGCCTCTTTCAGCAGGATGATGCCCCCTGCTACAATGCAAAAAATATTCAGGAATTGTTTAAGGAACATGACAAAGGGTTCAAGGATTTAGCCTGACTGCCAAATTCCCCAGGTCTCAGTCCAGAGCATCAGTGGGATGTACTGGACAAACTGTAGGCAGAATTTGGACATGGTCACTGTGAGGTGTACTCACTTGTGTTGCCAGATATTTGGACATTAATGGCTGTGTTGAGTTATTTTCAGAAGACAGTAAATCTATACTGCTATAGAAGCTGTACACTCACTACTCTAAGTTATATCCAAGTGTCATTTCTATAGTGTTGTCCCATGAAAAGATATAATAAAATATTTGCAGAAACTTTTGTGAGTGACCATATATTTGAAATTATATTTGCAATGGAAAGCAATATTCTATTAACTTGCACAATCAATTAAATTGCTTTGTTTGTGTGGGATGAGGGAAGGTGTTGTAAAATGCAGGACAGTTTATAGGAGTTAAAGTTAAAGGAGCACTCTGTCTTATATCTAGTGTTTTGCAGTGTTCGGCAGCAGACTATTGCATCTGTATTTTTTATCGCCGTGCTTCTGTCACTACAGAATTTCTGTCACTACAGAAGAGTACATACATTATGTAAACAAGTCATACATGTCATGGCTTTCTTCTGCTTAACCTAGAAAAGTTTTGTGGAGTGGAGTTTCTGTTCAGTTCACTGAGTCACTGTAACCTTGACTTGATCTCAGAATGCAGTCATAACAAAAACCCACTTTTGCTGCAATATTGTGCTGTGGCATCGTTTATTTCATTGAAGCTAAATAAAAGGATAAATAAAAGGAGTAGATCAGATAAGCTTTACTTGTGATTGTTGGGTGGACACCTTCCTTTTTAGGAATTGTGGGACAATTAAAAGCCCATAAAACCATAGAATCTGCATGTAAAACAGAGGCGTTAGATAAGTAGGCCATTTTAGACCATTTTACTTTCATGTGGCCTCTTGGCTTTCCTGGTGAGGTTTTATAGCTGAGGAGCAGTGCAGGCTGAGTACAGAAACACACAGAAACACACACACACACACACACATACACACACATACACACACACATGCACAAGCAATACAGGACTGCAAAAACATTCATCATCTCCCCCACACTCACAACGTGTAAATGACTGAAATGCATAAACATACATAAAACACATCCATAAATCCTATTTTCACATTCTTCCTTTTCACTCTTGTACAAATTATTTAAATTTCAGCCTTGAGAAACACATTAAAGTCACATAAATTTATATAAAGTGCAAAGTCAGACACCAAATGTACACAAAGTGTCTGGCTAGTAAATTCCTCTGACGGTTCAGATTAATCTTGTTATAAAGACATGACAGTCAAAACAGTGAAAATTGCACACACTGAGACAGTTACATTGTTATGGATGGTCTGGGCTCGGCATTGTTTTTTTTTCTACTTTAATCCCAAATAGAACACTATAAAGCATTTTATTTATAACCATTTCTCATTTTGCACCTGAGTTTTTAATCCTGTAAAACTAAGATTGTAACCACTTTACTGGTGTAAAATAACAGGTTACTTGCTGTAGAATATTTTAAGGGGCCAAACAGAGAAGGCATTCGACTGCACAATTCATTTTCTCCTCTTGCCAGTTCAGCATACAGAACAGCACTGTTTGCTGTTTGTGGCACCAAACAGAGGATTTCAAACGCTCATATCTCATGCCTTTATATACCATAAGATTTTGTTATGTGAGAAATAACAAACTGGCCACAAATAGCATTTAATTGAAAATTAAAAGGCATGCACTAATTAATTTTTCCCTGATTCCCTGAAGCCAACTCGCACTTTTTTCTACTGCTGAATTATGTGGAGCTTTTATGTGGATAAACATAGCATATATCAGGTCTATGATATTACTAATATTATCACATCATCACATGCCTGTAAAATAATAAATACCACTTGTGCATAAGGTACTCTATGTATTGTAAAAGCTGGATACAAAAAATACACTTGTACGATTTAAACCTAAATTTATTATAATAGTCATTTATAGTACAGTGCTGTTCTAAGGTCTTCATTCATTTTTATAATAGCTCAGCTCTGTACAGGTACAAATCAGAGGTTTATATTAACATTCTCTTTCTAATAGGTCATCATTTTTAGCAATGGCTAATTATAGCTAATTGAGGGGTGGACTCTCCACATAATCTAAACCTAATAATAAATTGATTAAAATGTGTTATTTGACAAAGGAAAATGTTTAATCATCGGTATGGTGTGGTGAACTATTTTTTTTTACAGTCAGAAGTAAAGATTTCTGTGAGGAGAAAGGACAGAGGCATTGAACTTTGGGAGTTCTTGGTAATAAGCTGCAGATATATTTCTTTCATCATGACTATTTATAGCTGCTGTAAGTGATAACAGGATCTATCATGTTTAACAATCATTTCACATCATTAAATATAACCATGAATTGATTTAAAGTAGGATGTGTCATTCTTCAATGAAAACTAACATACAAGCAAAAACCAAACAACTGCAATCCTTAGCAGACTGTTTTGGTATATGCTGTTACTGGAAAATAATCAACTTTGATGTGGCACCAATAACTCTCAGGCCACATCATAGCATCCCACTATTGGTTATTTTCCAGCAAGCCCAATCATAGTTTATTTACTTTCTTACGATAGCTTTTATTATTATAGCTTTTATTATTTTTTGCACAGATTGCAGTCCACACATATGTCCAGTTGACATCACTTTTGCTGGGCAATTTGACTGTATACAGTAAACATTTGTCTGTATATGGAATTACATTGTAATTACATCCACATGACTATACTATATATTACTAACCTCTATAACTATTACTAATGCTCAGATTTCAATTAGACGTATGCTGTAGTCAGCATGGAACATGCCTAACATGGACATGCCTAACATGGACGTGCCTAACATGGATGTGCCTAACATGGACATGCCTAACATGGACATGTGTTGAAGTGAGTCAAGTTTTCTTGAATTTTGCCTGAAAACCTTTTTTCAAGACTTTAGTAAACCACAATACACTCATAGGAAAAATGTTCTTCAGAAGTTATTTTTGGGTAGCTTAGGGTTTTGCCTTAAGGGTTCTTCCAGGTGGAACATTTCTGAGAATTCAAATTTTATTGATTAGTGTTGAAACTGAAATAGGAGAGCGGACAGTAACTAAATAAATATATATAATAAATAAATCATAACAGCAATCAACATACAGTAACACTTTACATGAATAGTGCAATGTGTGTAGACTGTCCTATGCTGACCATGCCTGGAAGCTGATCTACCTTTCAAGCACATGTTATAAAATGTATAATTCTCTATAGAGTGCCTAACATTTACTAATGGACATGTACATGTGAAAAGTGATGCACTGAATTTACATAATTCAAATGTGTACATACAGTAATTTCCACATGAATATCATATGTAACATGAACACATGTTTTAGTTTATTAATCTTTGGTAATAATTGTGTTAATGCACTATATTAATTTGAAAATTATAAATATCCGGTATGTGTGCTGTATTTGCATTACGTACATACAGCATGTCTTGTTTTTCTGGGCATTCTAAGAACAGTCAGTGATCAAAACTAAATATCTGCCAGATAACCACAAACAAGTTGTAGGATGAACAGATGGAGTAGCAATTAAACACAGTAGTTTTAAAAATGCTAGTCACAAACCATTAAAATTACAATAATATTGGAATCATAGGAGAGAGAGAGAGAGAAAGAGAGAGAGAGAGAGAGAGAGAGAAAGAGAAAGAGAGAGAGAAAGAGCTGAGGCCATTGAGGCCATATAATCATCTAATTGGACAATATTCCTTTCAGAAGCACTTGTGGTGTGTGGATAATCTGCGCTCTTAACATTTTTAGTGCACTATTTTTAGCAGGTGCTGCTTGTTGATCAGGATCTCTTGCTTAATGTAGTATGGATTGCTACAGATCAATGTAGGCCCTGCATCTGTATAGGAAATCACTTGCAGCCTAGCGCTTGAGAAGGCTTGCATTTTAATTCTGTTCCAGCTCTCAGCACACCTGTGCCATGTAAACAAAGCCAGTTTTGTATGTACAAAAGAGTAAATATGTCTGGTATATTAGACCAGACCAAATATTTTCTTGGTTACAGATGCTGAGGGCTGAGCTGAGAAACTCAGGTTTAGACAGTTTGTTGAAAGGCTAAGACCAAGCCTCACTGAGCTTTCTTTATGTAGTGGAACTGTGTGAAATTATAAAATCCTGTTTGCCTGCCAAAATCAATGTTTGTCCCTATGTAATAGAAAGACACAAAAATGGTTGCAAATACACAGAATACATATGAATGTCAAACCATTTGTCACTTTCAAAAGGCTTTAAAGCCACTGCAAGTGATGTTGGAGGTACTTCAATACTTTGTGTTTATTTGACATCAGATTACATTTGACAGCAAAGAAAAAAAAAGCCATCTGCAGTGTTCAGTCTGAATTTTCTATGCCCTGCTTAGGCTTATAAGTGCTTGTGTTTATAGGTCCAGACTCTATTGGTCTTTATCATCTACACCTCTACTTTGGCAACCTTGGAAAACATGAAACCTAATGTTTTGGACTTATACTAAGCCATTGGCTTGTTGCCACCCATAGTAGCTGGGTCGAGCAGAGAGTAAAGGGCCTTGCTCAGGGGCTCAATAGTGGCAGCCTGGTAGTATTGGGGCTTGAGCCCCTGACCTTCCAATCAGCAACCCTTACCTATTGAGTCCTAACCTATTGAGGCACCCTGCCCCACTTTTTTAGGATGATACTAGAGGATACAAAAGGAAACTGGTTTGGGTGAACATTCATGCAAAAATGTCTTTTTGTCTCATTTGTATAAAATTAAAATGAATTGATAAGAAACTAATCAAAAGAAACTAATCGAAAGTAACTGAACTGTTTTTAAATTACAGCGTAAGATGTCATTTCTGCACTTCACTGACCCTGTTGTTTCAGGAGAACAATCCTATTACATTTTCATAGATAAAATACACATGCTACAATCCAATTTCAGTTATAACACCACAGCCGAATTAAAACTTCGGCTGAAATTGCTACCTGACTTTTGCATTAGTTTATGCAGTCTGCGTGCACTATTTGGATGTGAGAGGAGAATACACCAGCAGACTGCAGAGCAAAATCAACCCATAGTTCTATTTGGGGCAATTTAGCATAACCAACCCACCTACTGGCATGTTTGGGGGTGGGAGGAGACTGGAATACAAACATTTTATTGCAGTTCCCTTTATAGGCAGCAGAGGGCTGTACAATTTCCAAATTACTGGTTTAACCAAGTCACAACAGGACATGTTTATTTATTCAATACATGCATGCATGTCTCTCTGTGTAGTATGCCCCTCTATGTGTGTATGTGTGTGTGTGTGTGTGTGTGTGTGTGTTTATTTACTGGCCACTGGCTCCAAAAGCTTTCCACATTTGAGAAACTGAACAATTTTGGAGAAAACAACATCTTAATCACTAGCTTCCTTTCCAGCACAACACTCAAACATGTCCAGTGTTTGTATCAGGAAAGTGTGTATGCTTTCAAAACCACATCATTCTGTGTTGCCAGTGGAGAATTGTTCTTGAGCATCTTGAAAGAGCTGCTGTTTCCTTCATGAAGAACAGGAAGTCTGCACTATAAACACCTGGCTGTATATTATAGTCCTGTGTGACTGACCTGGCTTTGGTACAGCTAAATGACCAAGTTAATAGTGAGAAAAAAGAAGAGGTTTGTTTTATATCTAAAGAAATATGCTCAGATTTCTACATCAAGCTGTTTTTTCAGCATTTTCAGTGTCCGTTTGTTAATGGAAATGTAAACTTGTAAGCAATTTTTGATTGCTAATATTATACCATACATTATATTATTAACTGAATCTAGAATTGTACAACAAGGTTATTACTTTCAAAAATGAGTGTGACATGATAAATCATAATTGGAGTTTAAAGCAGCTATCAGGGCATATGATGATGAATTAAAAGAGGTACTGAGAGACTTGGTGACCGGTGAACACAATCTGGTAAGAACCTAAATAGACAGGGGCAGAGACAGGACTTGAACATATAAACAAGGGAAAATGGTAGAGTAAATTAAAGCATATGAAAAAATATGAAATAAAAGAATTTTTAGCAGTGAGAAAGGAAAACTCAAAAGTATTCAAAAGCACAAAAGTGTCAATGTAGGTCTGAATGAATGAAGTCACATTGTGACTGTATAATTTCATCCTGATATTCAGAGGAGAAAAAAAAGCTCCTGGTCCAACTCATGGTATTTGTGTCCCACAATGAAACACTTTTTATGTGTCCACTAAAACTTGGCATCTTTCAAAGAAACAAATGGTTTGTACTTTAAATAGCCTCTTGCTCTTGACTGTATAGTGAAAACAGAGATTTGTTAAACTGCTTGTGTGCATCTTTATTCCTTTTATTAACTTGAAGGGTGTGGTTAAAGTAGGATAGTCCACTTTTATATCCATAAAAATGAACTTGTCAAGTCTTTGTTCCTACATGTGGAGTTGAGCTGATTAGTATTGTGTACTGGTTAATAGTGATGCTCTTGATGTTGTTTCTAAAGTTCTTTACTAAAGGATTTAATGAATGAAACTCAGAATACATAATGTTAACATCCATGTCTGTCTTTAACAGGGTGATAAGGGAGATAATGGACAGCCTGGCATAGATGGAACCCAAGGTGTACCAGTAAGTCTTCTTTCTTTTTTCTGCTAAAATCCATGCCTTTCCAACTGTATCCAGACAGCACACATCTCATTGTGCTTAATTTATTACTTATTATACCTCAGGACATATTAATCCATAAAATGGATACAAATATACTAAAATGTTTATATTAACTATACCCAACAGTGTCTAAAGATGGAGTTGATGGTAGCCATTTAGACATAGTGTGACAATAGGTCTCTCACTAACCCCAAACCCAAGTAGACCTATACATAATGTAAATGTGGACCCATGAAAGGTTCTGGAATAGATAGTTTATTAGGTCTAAGACATTAACAAAATATTATTGTACATTTTTAAATACAGTTCATTAAATAAATCTGTAAATATGGCATCTGTGAAATATATAATACAGTTTATAGTAGCAGTTATATTTTACAGGAACTGCTACAATAATTACCTATAATGTGGACTGAAAATATGCGTGTACTTAAGTGGAATGTAAGTTAAACAGTTTTAAAAAATAATAAGGAAAAACACTGCTGAATGTGACACACTTACTACTAGAGCTGCATATGTATGCTAGTGTCACTTAAAGTGATCCACAACCCAAATAATATCCACTCAGAGGAGATCGAGTGGGGGTCCCTTTCCATTGATGTGTAGGTTAGTGTTTGGTGTCTATATAGTAGGCTTACCTGATAAACAGACCAAGGAATGTGGTTTCTATCTATCTACCTACCTATGTACTCACCCACCAATCCATCCATCTATCCATCCATCCAACCATCCATTTATGTTTTTCCAAGCAGTGCCCTTTTTTGCTACTCATGGCCATGGTAATAGTTAGGTTGCTTTTCTAGTATATGACATCTTGGCAGTGATTTCATAAAAGTCTGATGCAGACCTTTGTGTTGATGCATTTCCAGCCAGAGACACCACTTTTTCCAAACCTCAGAGCAAAATGCAAAATAAAACCAAACCCACACAGTAAACATCAACAACAAATGTCACCATGCCACCAAGTACTATCTTCCTTTCCAATCTCCCTAACCCTTACATGCTGGCTTTTCACTTAATGGCCCTTCAAGGTCTTGGCTTGTCAAAACATCCTATACACATGACAAATAAACAGTAGACTGAGTAGTTTGTGTACCATTTTAGCATCTGGCAATCTTGAAAAGAGGAGACACTGAAGGTGACTACAGTTGCACAGCTGCATCCAAATGAAAAAATACTGTTGTATAAATGTGATAGTTGTGCAAAGTCTGATCTCGCTATAGTTAATTTGTAACAGTGGTAGCAGCAAGTGTCTTTAAGCTTTAGTGATCTTGATGTGGCTAGGGTAACATCTGTTATGACTTAGCGTTAGCTTTGTTGACTTCCAAGATTGAGTTCAGCTCAGAGTCTCACTCAAGGCCAGACAGTTTTTAATATTTAAAACCTTTCAGACAAATTCAAGTTTAAATACATTTACAGTCCCACACAGGGCAACAAACAATCCTCCAGCTCAATTCACTCACACTGATGTTTAGCACTAAATGAGACATTTACAACATTGGATTTTTCTTGTTTGTAGGATGTCTTACTGAAGCTTTTCAATATTTCATGTCTTCAACAGTTTATGTGCAGGTTATGTTTCCTGAGGTCAATTTCTTAACTATAGCTAGCCATGCATTAGTCTACAACATTTGATTTAATGCTACATCATAAAAAGACAATTCCTATACAATTGTGTGTTTCCAACAGTGGTACCCATTTGGGGAAAGATTGCATATGGGTGACATGGTCAGGTGTCTACATACTTTTGGCCGTACTATCTATTTTTTTTCATTGTAATTTCTTAATAGTGTGCTTAAAATGAATATCTTAATAATAAACTAGGGCATTACGGAATTAAAAAGTATTTAAAATGTCATGGATATATGCGATAGTCATATACATAAATCCATGTCTTGGTAATTGGCATTGGTATGATTATATTATTAGCATTATGCCATATGCTGTATGCTTCAGATATAGTGCGTTTCATCTCTCTCATGTAAATTAAATTCCTGACCTTAAACTCCCTCTCACTATCACACTTCTACAGAATACTACCTCTCAGTATCTTTCCCCCCAGCGATCTCTTTAGTCTCACTATTTGATCGTGTCTCATTTGGAAGTGGCTTTAAGAGGAATCCGCACACTTCTTCCACCAGAAAATGAGTCATTAAGTGAGACATTATGTGGAAGACATCACTTCAAAGTGTCACGTGCTCTCATCCCCTTGTTCCTCTTCTCATTTCTGTGGGCTCCTACTGAATGTCTCTTGATCTGTAATGCTTAATTAACCTGGAGCTAGAAACTTTGCTGTGGGCGGAGAGGGCCTGTATCCTGCATTACTCCACATGTAACTAATGCCATTATTTCTTGATTTGAGGAAATATTTTTAGAGGGATTGATATAGAGAGCAGGTGCTGAAAATAAAGGTTGGGCCCATTTTTATTTGGGCATCCTTAAGAATCATGTATTTCATTAATTACCAAAAGTTTAAGTACACAGTGATTCCTAAGTGCAAATGAACAAATTATTATAACTACAAGCATTAGACATGTGTACTTAATATTATTTACTTAATATAAAATAACAAGCTGAGAATAAAACATTGTTTGGATTCCTAGTTGTGAATTTGTGAATAAAGATTTTTTTTCATTAAAATATATAATTTTATTTGGTTTTCAAAAGTCAATTTATTCTGCATTAGTCTTTGAAAACTGTTCACTATAAAATCAAATACTACTGTGTTGAAAGAACGTATTAGTAGAGGCTTTTGGTACAAGTCTGTAGTACCCAGATAGTTTAGCCGCAGGAACATAGGCATGTTCTGGACGTAAACTGGTTTTGGGAGGTGAAATCTTTAAGGTATTTGTGTGAGACCATCCACAACAACAGAAAATGTGTCACAAAAACAAGAAGTTCATCAAAGTGAATCAGGCATGCACCAAAGGCTAGAGGTGCCACATTAGTAGATGTGTGTCAGGATCAAGCACAAACATTTGCTTCAAAGCAACTTAGAATTGAACAGAATGGAACTAAGCAGTTGAGAATAAAGGGCCTTGTTTAAAGGGCCAATATTGGTACCCTGACAACATTGGCGTTTGAACTCATGATCTTCTAATCAGTAGCCCAGTAGCCTAATGTCTTAATAACCATCAAGTCATCAACTGGGCATTTGAGCATCACATCAGGCAGCAGGAGTGCAAAGAGAAGAGAGAGAGAAAAAATAAATGGATAAATAGATTCTTCCTGCTTATTCTACAGCATTACTGAATGTAGTGATTTCAAAGAAAACCAGTTTTATCAAAATGCTTTATATCAGTTGTTTATAGTTTTCAAGTTTGGGTCATTATATGTGTGAATATCTCAAAAGTCAATTAGGTCCATTGCATCCCCTTTAAATCAGAGTGTATGACTGTAGTTTCACCATTAGAATCCACCAGATACAACCATGAAACATATGTAGAGTTTGTAGATATGTAGAGAATATTATAGCTGATCGGTGTATATACTGTATACTCTGTAGCACTAGTGAGTCAAACCTGGAGTATTTTTTTATCATCAAGTAACTGAACTGTGCAAAGGATTAGAGTAGTATAAACTGTCCTAGTAGCAGCAAGTAGACAAGGGCAAGTTTGTAAGGACCAGAGCACAATCCAGAAGATGTTCCTGTGCTATAAAGTGTATATAGCAGGGCTGACTTATATGCCATGTTCACTTCAGTTCAGTCAGCTATTGGCAGCAGGGTGTTCAGGAGCAAGACAGTCTCAAGAAAGAATCTGTTACAGGGATTGTCAGCAGTGATGGCAGAAAGGTAAAGGATCTGTAGGAAAGGTGCAAGGGGTCAACTATAATGCTGATGTCTTTTTGGATACAGTGATTTTGCTAAATGCCCTCAGTGGTGTGATGGTTGTTTGAACTACCTACTTGCATTAAGGTACATTTAACAGGGTCAAGGATGTTTGAGTACAAACATTCAAGATTCATGCTCAAAAAACAATTTATGTTCAAGTGTTTAATGCCTGCTTTCAGATTACTTCATGATAGATGATAACTATCTTAGCCCTTGTGTTATGCCACACTGACAGTCTCCTATAAGGGCAACCTAAACAACTTTGAGACCTGGCAGAACATTTCCGCTGGATACTGTCAATTCCTGAACTTCTGAATGATCCCACATAATTATTCAAAAAATGAAATCAAATAATTGCAAAAACCTTTATCTTTACTTTAACAAATATAATTCTCCTATGAGCCCTGTATTATTATTCTCAAAAGGTGCTAATGAAATGATTAACAGTTATATAACAAAAATATATAATATTTTTAAAAATGTTGAGTTTAAAAAACTCTCAAAATATTTTTTAGTTTAAATGTATGAGGATTATCCATAGTTCTGTTTTAACAATTTAACTAAATGGACAGTATTCTATTTGCATATGATTTTTTTTCATTTCCATGAACTGTGTAATTTGGAGTTAAGCGTATAGTTACTATGCAGCAGACGTTCTTCTCTTGACACTCTACCTGATTGCTATTCCATGTGTGTAATTGTATCATCAGCACTTTGTTCTGAAAGACACAGAGGAGGTAGGAAGTTAGCTAAATGAGGCCAGATGAACAATCAAAGACCCTCTTTCACATATATACATTACATATATTTGTCTCTGTAATTGCCATTTTTCTTGGCAAGATTCCAGTTGTTTAATAACTTAACCCGAATAGAGAATTAATTTAGTGCCATTAATGGTAATGAAGTGGAAATGTAATAACGGAGTCTAAAGAAGAGGATCATGATTAATGACGGGCCATCATGGGGCCTGTTCTTCACAGTATGCACCATCAGAGCTGTCAGTCATAACACTAGCATGTAAATGCCATAAAGTGGGATTTGCTCTGTTTTTCTCAGGGTATTCGTGGACTTCCTGGGGAGGTGGGACCAAGTGGCTCTCAGGTACAACTGTTTGCATCTCATGCCACTAACAGTATTCTTATCTTTGATACCTTCATGCAAACAGGCCATATGCAAGCATAGTATATACTTGAAAAGTCTGCACTCACTATTATGCTCTGGTTATTGAGCTTTTTCCTATACATAAAATGCTTCATTAAAGTGACTGTGTGAATCCACACAATCTCTATTGTTGTTGTCGT
>JAOTRJ010000048.1:10514155-10534173 GCA_028564905.1 Leptodoras praelongus | reverse complement strand
GTGAGAAATGGTCAGATCCTCCTAATGTTGTAAAGGAGGTATCTGCAGGAGCGAGTCAGGGTTGTGATGTGGGCAGTGAAAGTTTGTTGTCGATGGTCACACCAAGGTTGTGAGCTGTTGCAGAGGGTAGTAGAGGTGTGTTGTCCAGAGAGATAGTCAGGGTGTTGTAGTCACCAGAAATGAACAGGAGTTCAGTTTTGTCAGGGTTAAGTTTGAGTTGGTGAGCAGTCATCCAGGATGAGCTGAAATATGAGTCGAGATGTTGATGTCTGAGGGAAGAAAAGAGAAGATGAGTTGGGTGTCATCAGTGTAGTTTACATCACAGGACACCATGAACTAACATACACAAATTCACACACTCTTTCACTCTTATGGCTAATTTAGAATATCCACTTCACCAACTGGCATGTTTTTTTGGCAGGAGAGGAAACAAGAGAACCTGGAGGAAACTCACACATGCTCCATTCACAGCTGATTTTAAGTAAACAGCTGAAAGATGCATTGTGATCCAGTTACTCAAACTATGTTCTAAGGTTGGTCAAATCGACGACCAAAAAGTTTCAGTGTGAACACAAATGCATTTTAATGCATCCCAGATAGCACTGAAAGACCACCTATCTAATGGTGTCACTGCCTTAGTCAAAGAATATGCAATTATTTCAGGACAGTTCAGAAATTGATGATAACTCTCTGCTGCATTTCTAATGTGTACCCATAACATTCTACATGGTATTGTAGCTAAAACAGTGGGGAAAAGCAGTTGCTTTTGGAGCATCATTTGTCATCTGCCATTCATTTTGGTCTCAGACCACATGACCAAAAAAAAGCAGAAGGTTGCCAGAATAAATGTCTGTGGTCCCTTTCCACCTGCAGAAATGATATATAAAATCTGGATGCAAGGGTTTACTGGAGATTATAATTATTATAATATTATAATTATTTACTGGAGATTACAAATATAATGCCAGGTGTGAATGGTTATTTGTCTTAGATGTTCAGATCACAGGAAATGGATGTTAATACCAGGTGTTAACTAGATCACAGGCATAACCAGAAAATTCTGCATAAAGAGTAAGCCAAGGTCAGAATTATACCAAAGACACTGGCACTGTAAAGAAGCAAGACTACCTTTACTGTGCTATAGTGCCACTCTTTGGGCTGATTCTTATTGCATTAAAAGCATGGTCTATAGATGTAGGAGTTGAACAACAGCAATTGGGTGAGTAACATTTTGACCAAAAGGTCCCTGACATTTGTTGTCATTCAATGTGAACCCCACTCTTTCCATGGTGGCATCCATCTGAAAGGAATACGCTATTTGTGCCACGACTAGTAAATTCTACCAAGTCATTCAGGCCATCCCCTGACAGACAGGGAAAGTAATCGAAGTAAATGCTTATCCTTGAACCAACCATAGGCCACTGAGTTATTTTAGAAATCAATTAATTCCTCTGGGTCATCTCCTTTAACCATCTAATTGAAGAGGCCAGCAGTCCCTGGCACCTTGTAGGAGGTAGAGGTAATAACCACTTCAGCGAATCCCCAGGGTAACAACCGTGACTGTCAATAGTCATTGCAACCGGCTCCCATGCTCAACTTGCATAAAAAAAATTCTAAATCTTGAAGATTGATGTATTGATAATATTATCACAATACAAAAACTGATTGAGTCACAGAGTTTAGCCTAGCTACCTATCATTATAATGAGGCTCAAAGCTACTATGTCCTAATACATTAGCTTGAAATGACTGTTTTGTTGGCTGAGTAACAAAATAGTGCTTATAAATGCTTCATTACACTTTGGAGCAATATCTCTACTTCTTGTTTGTTGGTTGCTAACAATGTATGGTAACATTTTGCACTTAGGTTCTCTTAATTGACATATATTACTGCAGTATCTAGTATTTACAAAACATTAAATTCAATATTAATAAATAGTAAGTATTTTAAACAAAGTAACAAATGTTAATATATACACTTACCGGACACTTCATTAGGTACACCTGTTCAACTGCCCTGTAACACAGCCAATCACATGGCAGCAACTCAATGCATTTAAGCATGTAGACATGCTGAAGATGACCAGTTTGTGCGAATCATGAGGGAATGTTTTGTATTCAGTTCAAATATAATGTTTCTCAGCACAAGATTGCAAATAATTTAAGTTTTCCCCCTCTACAGTTCATAATATCTTGAGTAGATTCAGGGATTCATGGGAAATCCCAGTGTGTAAAGGTCAACGGCAGAAAGGACTACTGAATGTGCATGACCATCGAGCCCTCAGAAAGTATTTTTTGAGTAACTGTTATGCTACCATGATGGACATAGCTATATGGGCTTGGGAGACCTTTGGAAAATCATTGTCACTTAACACAGTCCACTGCTGCATCAAGAAATGCAACCTGAAACTGTACCAAGCAAAGACGAAGCTATATATTAATTTTGAGCAGAAATTCCTGCAAGTTCTCTGGACTTGAAGTCATCTGAGATGAACTGACAGACAGTGGAAACATATTAGATAGTTTTGTTTGTTAGACTGGTGCCTCATTTAATAATATTTATAATATTCAATTTAGTAGATAAAATACACACATGACCTACCCCAGATATGGTATGACCACTGGTATTAACTATTTGGTTTATTTATGTTATTATTAAAAACAACAATTGTGTCAGTTGCACATTACTTTTTCAAAGTTATTTATGATGTATTAATGCTAAAGCACATAGTTTGTTCATGTTTTGTTACTAAGAAAACATTTCAGAAAGCATATTTCTTTTTTTAGACTCACTATGCCTTTCTTTTATAGTCCAAATATGTACTGCAGTCTTGCTGGGCACACAAAGGGAAATTGTCTTCCTCTGTGGCCCCCAAACATGTTTCAATCTTACATTTCTTCTGTTAAACTTTTTTTCTATTTGGTATATTAGTTGCTATCTTAATCTCTCATGGCTTTTGTCACCTGGATTGTCAGAGTAGTTGTTTTGTGAAGTCTGATCTAGCCACACAAAAACAATTAAATCTTGACAATCAAGGAAGTCATATCTGCCTTTACCAATCACCTGCTGTAGGCTGCATTAAAAAAATATATATTTTAAGGCCTCCTCTCAGTCTCTTGATATGGGCTTTCATCTACTGATGACTTGAGTCTCAGAATCAGAAAAGGGGCAAGTTACAAAAGTTACTTAGTTTTGCCTAATTGTTAGATTTTCCTTGTTGAAAGACTTCTAAAAGATTATGGAGACATGCACTGTGGCAGGACATCTAACATCCAAGCTTGTGACCCCTGAGTCCTTTGACATGTTTTGGTATAAAAGAATTAATAAGCAATAATGGATAGAATTCTGTGGATTTAAACATTACTACTACTTTTTTCCCATGAAATTTCATTAATTACATACAGGCCTGTATGTAAGACTGGTTAAATCAATAAATATGTACTCAACATTGATTCTACAACTAGATCTTCTTTTGCCCACAGAAGAGCATAGCATGTTAAGATTGAGACTATTGGCACCCTTATAATATGCTATAGCAGCATATGAAAAGCAACTGTTATTTTGTTAATAATTATCATTAGATAGTGTATTATTCAGGCACTGTCCTGATGATCTTCTAAATGATTCAGCTGAATGTAGGCTTCTTGAGAATTTTAGCATCATCAGTGGCAAATAAAAATGTACCAGACAAAAACAGGGGAAAATACTGTTATGTATTTCATACTGTTCAGTTTGCAGACCACTGATAGCATAGTTTCAATGAGTGGTATTGGTGATATGACATGCCAGAAGCTGGATCACATACAAATGGAACCACTGATAATCTTTATGTCTCTTCTCTTGCCAGTGAAATATTTATTGGAAAACATGAATATTATTGCAAGATGGCTGTGGGACATTTTGAGTGAGCTACCTTCTTCAAGGTTAAAAGAAATTAAGTGGAGCTGGAGCCGTCTGGGGTGTGTGATGAATAAGACAAGGTCTTACTATCATGAATCTTTAGTTTGTTCCCCCTGCTACTGTGGCCCATGTGACATATTTTATTGAACAAAGGAGACCCTGTGGTAAAAGGTTCATTATCAATTCTCTTCTATCCCACTGGTTGTGTTGATTATGTATAATTTTATGAATGACAGCATCTATATGCATAATAATGACAGAGCAGCTTTGAATATTACCATGATATGGACCATGCAGACCTTTTGTCTGATAGTAGATAAAACTCATATAGTAGATATCCCCAGCTCTAATAATCCAGTGTTGTTGCATGAGTGGCAAATACATAATGGATGCACACACACCCACACACACGTGCATGTACACACATGCGCGCACACACACACACACACACACACACACACACATTCACTAATATATAGGAACAGTTTTGCAAAGCCAATCCACCTACCAGTATGTTTTTGGGAGGTGGGAGGAAACTCACATGGACAAGGGGAGAACATGTGAAACGCACAAACAGAAGAATGAGTTCCAGATCAAACTGGAACTGAAACCCTGGAACTGTGAGGTGGCATTTGTATCATTTTCTTTGGTAAGCACATTCTGCTAAATGAATTGAAAGATTGAGTTCACTTTTGTAATCTTAAAACTATGACCAAAATATAACAATAGTTATATATTATTATATATACCAATAGTTTTATATTTTCATTTATATTTTCATATTTACATTTACATTTAGGCATTTATCAGACGCCCTTATCCAGAGCGACTTACAAGGTACGAGAAAGTTTTTTTTGTTTTTTTTTTTATGAAAAGGATATCTAGTTTAGGAATCTTTGGAAAAGAAAAGTTTTAATATGTCGTTTGAAGATGGACAGAGATCCGGCTGTTCTGACACTTAGAGGAAGCTCGTGGCGCCTCCTTGGTGCCAGAACGGAGAAGATTCGTGATGAGTGTTTGCCCTTGGTAGATGGTGGAACCAGTCGGGCTGGAGGACCAAAGGGAGCGAGGTGCAGTGCGAGGGCTGATAAGTGCTTTCAGGTCCAGTTTTTGCCTTGTAGGCGAGGGTTAGGGTTTTGAACTGGATGCGGGCGGCTATTGGAAGCCAGTGGAGGGAGCGGAGTAAGGGGGTAGTGTGGGAAAACTTGGCGAGGTTGAAAACAAGATGTGCAGCTGTATTCTGGATGAGCTGTAGTAGTCGGATAGAGTTCTGAGGGAGACCTGAAAGGCGTGAGTTGCAGTAGTCCAGTTTTGAAATGACCATTTCTTCCACCTAAAATGGGTGCAGAAGATGCACAATGACATGTGTTTGCTTTTTAGGTGGCATGAAATCCTCTACATATTGCTGAAACTATAAATATTTTCCATCCTGTTTTTTGAAGCATCTGTTACTTGAGTCAATAATGGGATACCACTCATTTAAAGGCAGCAGCTATGAGTGCATTATGTATTATGTTTGCATAAAATGAGATGGGTAAGTATTAAATGTGGATGGGGTGGCTCAGTGGTTAAGGTGTTGCTTTAGTGAATAGATGCTCTGGGTTTCAAGCCCCAGCACCACCAAGCTGCCACTGTTGGGCCCTTGAGCAAAGCCCTTAACTCTAAACTGCTCAGTTGTATAAATTAGATAAATGTAAGTCACTCTGGATGAATGCCATAAATGTAAACAGAAATAGGTCTTAAGTGATCAATGAAATCCATCACTCACATATTACGCTCACATAATGGAACTGTTAATCTAGTATCATGAGGTATTCTTCAACATTTTCAGCAAAAGTGATTCATGATGGGCCTGTGTCCTTTTAGTAAATTTTCTTGTTCATTTGACAGTCCGTTTTTTTTTTTTGCCTGCATACTAAGTATAAATAATGCAAGCTATTCAAGAGGCAAAAACAAGCCAACAACCCCACTATGTCCAATACCCATCTAAACTCTGTCATATTGCATTTTAATTGAAAACAGAGATTAACCGAGATGTAGTTATGAGCATAATCCTGCTGGCTGAGGCTAGGTTAAAAAAATCTCACCCACTTTAATGAGCTCTTCTATAAGAGACACTGAAGCTGTGTTTCTTCTGTGACCTACATTCAGGCATGTCAAGCAAATAGAGGCTTCTGCCAGAATGCTGTGTATTCTGAGCTTTAATCCTAGTGGTAATAACCAACAAAAAACACAGTAACAGTCTATGATTCAACTGTTAGCTCCAACTGAGGGATTTGATTGGACAAGATGCATTCCAAAACTGGGACTTTTTACTATACATGCATCATTCTGCTTCACAGGTATGTTATATTAACTGTTAGTTAGGCTACATTAATGATTGTTAGCTGTCTTAGATTATAACAAACTTTGAATTTCAAAGATAAAAAGCAAAGTAGCAGGCTAGTGTGCAGGAAAATGTTTGTGTTGCTTGGCAACACAATAGTCAATAGTCCAAGTCTAGCTGCATATATTTTTGTGTTAGTGGAGCCAAATAAACGATTAAATAAAAACAACCATTAATGAAACAAACATTGATCAAACAAATTGTAATCTGTTGATACTGAATATTAGTATTGTTATGATTATCTTCAAGACATTCAAGAAATCTAGCTAAATTAGATTACTGTCTTTTCACATTTTCCCAGTGTCTGTTAGAGTTTTCTCTGGGTTCTCCAGTTTCTTCTGGCTTTCCTAACTGAACAAAGGGTCAAAACATTAAGGTTAAATGAAGCTGAGTTGCTAATAAGGAAGCCTTACAAATAATAATAATAATAATAATAATAATAATAATAATAATAATAATAATAATAATATTACCCTTACTAATAATACAAGCCCTACAATCAGAATGAATTGTGGTTTGTTGAAGTTCTAACTATCATGCATAAAATATTTATATATGGCATGTTATTGTAAATGACTATTGTAAAAGTCTTTTAGTTATTTAGTTCATTTATTCAATGTTAATTTAGACAATTATACCAGTACTGCACTTTGATGTAGCCAATAGACTGATATTAAGTTTAACTGTACTAGATCAGTTATCATTGTTGTCCTTTACTTATTACCACTGCTCCTTTTATGCAGATTTTGTTAAATCAACTAGCATTTCATATTTAAATAAACACAAGCTGTGAAAATAAAATGCTGTATGTCATTCCTTTAAATTATTATCTAATTGTTTTAGTTAATATTTAAGAATTCTATAGACACATACATCCATATACCTCTGATGACTAGTAATTAGCAACTAGTAACTAGTTAAATGCAAACATTTGACACCAACTCTTTAATGGACAGATTTCCGTAATGATCATGGGGTCATTTTGGCCATTTGAATGGACCAGATTTATGTATACAATAATACAATAACCTACAGTTTATCATATTAATATAGTATTCCTATAAGTACTGTAAACATCATACCATCAGTTTAATTAGACTTAAACCCATACAGTACACATGGAAAAACATTGGGTGTGATCATGACAGAAAGATATGAGCAATTAAGTTTAAATAATAAAATGTTAATTTTTTTATGTTATTGCATACCATATACTAATCACATGGTATAAAGTGAAATTAAGTAGATATTAAGAATAATTCAGAACATAATGAACTAATGAGTTATTAAGTTGAATGGCTTCCATAAATAACAATAAGTTTATTATTTCCATAAAAATAGATAAATGTATTAATCCACAATGGAACACAACAACAACAACAAAAGATTATAAACAAAAATTTTAATTTGTTATGATTCCTGTGAAAAACATTAATTGATGTCTGGAAGACATGGGTTATTGTTCAGGGATACTATCGTATTTTTCTCACTGAGTAACTTGGGAAAAAGTTACATGATAGAGGGAGGCATTGTGGAGCCTGATGGCAGTCAGCCAAAAATAATAACCCATTTCCCAAAAACCTTTCCCAATGAACTCACTGCACCGATCTGAATCAATATTCAGATGCAGTATATAATAGTAATAATTCTAAATCCTGAACAATGGCTTATACATACTTAGCATTTCATAACATATCAGACCCCCATTTCCACTCCTTTTCAAATCCACCTCTGTTATTGATCCTGAGAGGCCTCTTGGTCAGATACTTTTTCTTTACCAAATAAACCTTTCCACTTTGCACATTACATAAAATATCCTAATCTCATCATAGATTAGGATAAAGGATAAAGTCATGAATGAATGAATGAATGAACAAATCAATTGGAGATCAAGAAGAAAATATAACTAATATAACTAAGTTATGTACAAACACCATTTCCAGAAAATTTGGGACCATTTCTAATTGTCATTTCACATTTTTTTATTCACTTAAAGCTTTTCAGCAAATATTTTCAGTGACAAAATTCATTATATTTGTTAAATATACATACATATAAAACTGATTTCAATGCCATATTTATTGCATTTTTTGTCCGAACTTTTCTGGAAATGGGGTTTGTATAACCTGACAGCATCAACTGGCAGAATGTGGAGGTAACCCCCGCCCCCTCATTTATCTTTCTCACTCATCCTTCCGCAGAGACTAATGGTACTAATAATTTCACTCTGGTGGAGTCCAAACTTTTAATGATTTCCAGCTTGGTAAGGCATCACAAGTAATAGACAGGGCTTCACTAGCAGTCTTAAATGATTAACTTTGACAAAAGGAAGAATTTTTTTTTGGTGGGAAAAAAATCCCCACTCTGTCACAGTCGTCTGTTCTAATTATTACAATAATGATTTACCCCTTTGTTCATGACCCTTTTCTTTTCATCTCTACCTCTTTGTTCTGTTTGATTTATATAATTCTAGCAGAATTAATGAACCATTGAAATGTCTCAAATATTGATAACCTTTTATTAATTTTTGATGGTTGTAACAGGTGTGTCTATAGTCCAATTCCTGTTTAAACCTTGCCTGCTTTATAAGGACAAATCCCTCTTTGAATATCACTGTAAAGATAAACATTTAAGTAAACTGTAAATTCATGAGTTTTAGGTTCAAATCACTGGCAGATGGCCCAGGATTTTTGATGAATTCATCTAATTAAGGGCTATTACTTATCAGACGGTTCAGAGAGCAACATTAATCATACTTGAAAAACTGCAAAGGAGTGTAAATTCAGTTTTAGGAATATGAATAAAAGCGAGTTATCAAGCATGATCAAACATGAGAGCACTCACATCTTGAGTGCTGGCCAAGTACTTAAGAGTGACCACAATTATAACAGGAAGAGTGTATCATCAACTTTGCTGAGTTTGATAGATGCTTCCAGTTAAATGAGAATATTTTTCTCATCAAGAATGTAATTTCACTGTAAATAACAGTCTCAGGCTTTGCAAACAAAAAGAAAACACCTATAATCATTGGTAATGATTTGCTTGTTTGATATTTTTTGGGGGTTTTTTGCTATTGCATTAATTTGAACTCATGTTTGGTTTAGAGTTTAATATCTGTGTTGTAGCATAATCATTTAATATGTCCAAACAGTTCATTTAGCTGGCACAAGTTCATGAAACTGTACACTGAGTATCCACAGATAGTATATCCATACAAAAACTAGTGCCATCATTACAGCTTTCCTTTTTTAGCTTCCCATTATGGCAAGACTTGCTCAGATGAATCCTGACAGGTTGCTCCAAGTATATGTAGGAACTGTGAACTGTGGGAGCTGCAAATATTTTTATACAAAAGCAAGTTCCAGTTGTTATTTCTCTGATTAAATCTGCTTCGTCTGATTCCAGCTGGTTAAGATTTTCATGGGGAGAGGGAAATTGAGTGTGGCAGCTGTTTTAATTTCAGAGTAATGTTTGAAATATCACATTGGCTGTCAGTAAATTCATGTATGTTTTACAGTCCCTTATTCTGTGAAAATATCACAGTTTTTTACAGAAGTCTGCTGTTTGCTTCGTGTTTTCCCCAGCATCTACTCAATATCCACCCTGGTCACACAGATATTACAGATTCTTTCTCAGTCACATATTGATCATCTTCTTAATCTTTTATAATTTAATACCACTATCTTGTGTCACCCAGAGGAAGGATGAGTTCCATTTTGAGTCTGTCTCCTCTGAAGGTTTCTTTCTCATGTCATCTCAAGTAAGTTTTCTTTGCTGCTGTTATTTCTGCCTTGCTCATTAGTAATCTACATCCAAGCAGAGATGTCTGACAGTCTGCTTTGGGACAATGTCTTTTGTTAGAATTTGTGACAAATTTTCTAATTATAATTTGATTAGATTTTTCTTGGTTAAATTTGTGTTTTTTGATTTTCACCCTAACCAATGGATGTGTCTCTAATGTGTCTCAATGGATGTGTGACATTTGGTGGCCATGCCCAGTATTTGTGAGATTGTGAGATTTGTGAGGCTCTGGATCTGCCACAACCATGAACAGGCATAAATAGGTACTGAAGGTGAATGTGTGTTACCCTTTTCTATGCATTCTTTGAGTATTTTTTTTCTTTCTTTTTTTAACCTCCTGCATGTCAGAATCAATGATTCAATCAATCTCCGCAACACACTATGAGCTGCTTTTTTTTGGTTTTATTTGTGTTACTTTCTTTCACTTGATTTTTTTGATGTCAGACATTCTACCTGAATAATTAATGACTGATTCAACTCCTGGAGGACTTGCTATTTAGCTGATCAGAGTTGGGAAACATTAACCTGCACAGTACTAAGGCCCTGCAGACCAAAAATTATACCCTTGTCTTAGAACTAAGGTCCTAAAGCTTCCTGATCACATATATGTCACTTCTGACTATTTAATCAATAGCTGAATTATGTTTTTGAGGAAAAACTCAATGTGAACGAATGATCCGTTGCTATTTGGCCACCTATTTAACATTTTTAATTTACTGAACTTGTTATGGATTGCTAGTCACGTTCCCTCTGGGAAAGAAATACTCCAGCATTTTCTATCTGTTTCTTTAATTAGCAAAAAAAATGCCAAAGTAATATTGTCAGTGCAGACAAAATGAACAGAATTACATGACATTAAATTAAAAGGTCATGGGTAGCTGTTTGGTTCCATCTGGCTACAACTGACTTCTTTCTTTTTAACATGAAACAAGTAGGAAAGCATAGTTGGATCTGTGTTACATCCCGGAGTAAGATTCCATTGGGTGAAATTAATTGGAGTAGTTTATTCTGACGCCTTTTTTTGGTATGTACTGTGTAGTGCATGAAGAGAATAAAAGAATGATGATGATGGACCTTATGCAATATTGTTTGAGGATTGTACTTGTAAGACAGGAAATGGCACTGTTTGATGCACTGGATGCAATAGCAGGTACTGTTCACAATGTGTTTTCTACGAAGAGAACATTGATTTCCCCTAAATTGTAGAATGGTGAGCTACTAAAATTCCTCATAATAAGATAAGACTTCAAAGTAAAGTCTATATCAAATTTTTCAGACTTGTAAACCTTTTTAGATTAAATGGTGTTTCTATTATATTACTAGCACTACTAACACGGCTATTTTGTGTCTGCATTACTGTAATCTGGTTTATGACAAAAGGCAAACCAGAATAACATGGAAGTATAGAGAATCTACATCACATCAATTAATAACTGACATACTGTGGCTTGAAGATATGTGCTTAGCTGTCACCTCCTTTAATTGTTCACCATCTTGTTAGAATCCTTCAATCAGATGACTCAGAACACAGCTAAATCTATGACTCTTATTTTTACCTGTCTGACTTCTGGCTCCTCTTCTTGATGCAGTTAATAATGTGGACCAAATTGTTGCAGAAAAACCCTTAGGTTTCTGCCTCTGAGGATGTATATATGTCCATTCGTGTACATTTTTAGGAATTTCATAGTTACCAATATTTAATATTTAAATATGAGTCAAGCTGCTCTTTGATGTAACACTTGTTTTTTTTGCCATAGCTCTCTTTGTACTGTATTTTGTCTGTTGCTGGAAAATTACTTCTACACCAGTCAGTGGGTGTCAGCACCTGTATGTAAATATAAATATAAAAAAAATATGTATGGCCGTGGACATGGTCGAGCATAAACTATAGACAAGAGGAGGAGGGTGGAACCAGCAGGTAATTTGTGTTAAACTGTTTACAGCCAGGTGGTGTAAAAAAAAAATACTTATTTGCCTATATTGTAAATAAAGTATATGGTGGAATTGTGGGCCTGTTAGGTCTGCACTTTCCAAATGCTAATTTCTTTTACTATATAAAACAAAATTAGACAAATAGACAAATCCCCTTTTTCATCCTTGCACAATTTATAAGCATTTATTCCTACCCACTGTCTAGACAAAACCATGCAACAGATTCACAATATCCCTGCTTAACAATGGACACTGTACTAAAGCATCATTACATAAAATCCAGTTATAACTTTAAAATGAATAAAACTGTTATCCCTAATGAGCAAGGCAGGGGCAGCGTTGACAAGGAAAAACTCCCTGAGATGGTGATGTGTCTGGTTACAGGAAGAAAAGTGAACAGCTGATGTCATGGTGTACTCACAACCACCTGGTACTGAATACCCAAAAGACTGTGGAGCTTGTGTTGGATTTCAGATTTCAGATACAGCTACCATGACCCCTAATCCATAAAACACAGAAATGCTTCCACTGTGTTTTATTTAAGCACAGCCTTATGGTGTTTAAAGAGGATCATTAGCACAGAGTATGAGGGAGGCAGTGTGCATGGAAGAATATTAGCAAACATACTTATTAATAGAGAGTGGGAGGTGTTATGATTTGTGAGCACACAAAGCTATTGAGAGTGTGGAACAGTGAGTTGAGTGCATAGAGAAGCTTCGTCTTGCTAATGTACTTCCATTATCTATGTAGTCAGCAGTGACATAAACTTGTGCTTTGCTTTTGCTTGCTCACTGCCTACACTTTTAGGGTGGAGTTAGCCACACCTCTTGGTTATAAAAGCATAATGGGAGACCATAGTCATTTTTAATAGCAGAGCCAGGATTTTTCTCTAAAATAGCATGTTAGGCTGATGGGTGTCTAGCTTGGAATAGTGTAAATAAACACATTTGTTTTTACTGTATACTATTGAATTGACCATCTTTCCAAGCCAACAGAAGACAGCTGTGGTTAGGAGGGATACCTGCTCAGATGGTACCCTAATTAGTGCTAATTATATATATATCATATCAGTTGGCATACTGTTTAGCTACAATGAATAATTTATATTGTGTTAACAAACCTATGTAACTCTACAACAAGAAACTAGATAGCTAATGCTAGATAGCTAGGTCATGTTTTTGATGTGGAACTGCATATAATGGATGCATTTAGCTAGCAAATTTGTGAGTTTATGGCATCTGTTTAGATAGCACTTCAGCTTTCAGTGCTACAACATCCTCAAGCCTGTGACTCATGCTTATGTCTTTATTGTTGAAACTCCAAACAGCATTTATATAGATACATGGCACTTTCAGAAGCCCTTCTTAACAACTTAGATAAAACATATCGAATAGCTGTTAGCTGTGACTGCTTTCATCAATTTTGATTACATTTACATATCATCAAGAAAATACAATAAACCTCAATAGCAGATGTTTTTGATTTAAGGTTGTCACATTTTCCCAGCTCCCTAATGTTAGAATGTAAAGACAACTGCAGCATTGTGAGGAGTTGAATTTTATTGCTGAGACAAATTTCTGCTATTGTGCAGGGTCATTCATAAGCCAATCAAGAAACAGGGAAACAGGTCAGAAAAAGAGATCTTATTTTGAATTCCTTCTGGGTTGTTTCCTCACAGCTTATAGAAACATGCATTTGGGTGATTGGCTGTGCTAACCAGTAGCAGTATTCCTGGGATAGCCTCCAGATCCACCACAACCCAAAAGGCATACAGCAGTTATTAGTGATTAATGAAGGAAATGAAGGAAGAAAATATAAATGACATTTTTATGACAACATTTGCCCTATTATATAGTACCAGTCTGAGTACCTTTGCTCAGATAAAACATTATTTTTGAATACACAATAAAAGACAATCCATAAATGTCACTTATGTTAAAAATAGTTTTTTTAGAACTGACCAAACCCTGAATAAACTACTTACATATAATGAAATTGCTGTCTTTCATGTTTGTTCATTTTATTCTCTTACATAGGAAAAGTAGTAATGCATGTTTTCTGCATAATAAGATTTTTTGTGTTTTTATTTGTATGTTAAACCTGTAACAACCAATTATTTTTTAATGACACTAATCATAGCTAATGAATCATATACAGTAATTTTAAAGATTAACCTATTTTAGGAAAACCCACACATTATGGATAACCATGTGAATTTTATGTGTGTACAGATGTGTCTGTCTATCTGTCAATATGTTATTACATTTGTTTTCATCTTTTTTAAGCATAAATAGGACTTCATCTAAATGTATACAAAATAACTTTAAGATGGATAGAAGAACAGATGATGATATATGATCCTGTCCTAAATATAAAAGAGGTTGAAAGCTGATTGGATAAAACCATGACCTGCCCTCACCTCCTCCCATTGGAGAGTGAGGTATAACACACCTATGCAAACCAGTTTGAACTGATTTCATTGTCTTTCTTTTGGCCATGTCAAATTTGAGATCTGCAAAACAAGAAACCTCATAAAGAACTGCCATGAATTCTCTAACCTTTGAATCTGATCCCCAGATCTCAATACTAATTGTTGTCCTGTGATTGTCTGTCTACATCCAAGGGGTCGTATGCAACTTTTTTAATTTACCAGCAAGTTTGTTCTGAAGTTTTGTTGATAGAGATTAAGAGTATTTATTGGTGGCCAACAGCAGAGAAACTTTTTTAAACCTTTGTAAATTGGATACAGAAAACTGCAGACAGCCCAACTCACTCCTTTCAACCACTAGCAAAGCTATCCTTTTGAATCTGTGTTTCCCAACTGCTGAACATGCGAAAGCACATGAAGTCACGCCAAGCTTCCTCCACTGGGTTGACCATTGCAGGCTGCTGTGCTATCCAGTTCCAAGAAGTGACTGGCTGAGCAAAGAATTTCTGCTCTTCTGGTACCCTCTTACAGGTCTGTTCTCAATGCCACATGGTAAATAGAATTCTTCTGAGCAGCACCAACACAAACAGACAAGACTTCTTCTTATGGCTTCATGTGGGTGCTTTCAGATTCTGGAAATTACATAAATACCATTAAATTTTCCCCTCCTGAGATTCCCTAACTTAACTCATAGTAGCTCATATTCAAGTTTGTTCTTGGTTATTAATCATACAAATTCATTCACCGTTCCCCTACTTATATACTCAAATTCACCTATTTTATTTTAGAAGTACTAAGTAGTTATTTACACAGTTTACATACACACATTTCAACTACCAAGTGAAGTATTGTTTTGTAATTGTTTGTGAGTAAATAAATATTTACTTCATTGTTAATTTTGCCCCTGCTTGCATGATATTTCTGCTTCTAGTTGAGATCCCTGACTGGTTCACTGGCTTGTGATATCAGATGGTGACTGAATTAAATTAAATAGTTATTTTCTTGGTTCCCCAATTCATAAAAAGGAAATAAGCTGTGCTTCATATATTATTGTAATTTAACTGATTTATAAGTCACACCAACAAACCGCTGCATATACACAAAATCACTGTCTATACAAACAACCACTACAGGGAAGCAATTTCTGTATATTTATAGCGCATGTCCCTTTTGTCTGAGGCAAATTAGAAGAACTAAGTAACTTCCCCCTGTAAAAGGTGATCCAAGTATCTGATGTATCACCTAGGGAATGGTTGTATGGAAAGTTAGATGGTAACTTAATTAGTGACTTATCAAATTAGACTTTAAGGCAATTGATATTCTGCCCTGCAGCTAATTCAATTATATTCTAGATTTTATTCATTAATTCAATCTCTTTATGAATTTTACTCTGACCATGTTCCAATTATTTTCACCTACTGACCGTCTCCTTCTGTGGCAGATCAGACTACTGCTTTATAGATTTTTTTATAACATGCTGTTCTTTTTTCCCCTTTCCTTTCCACTTCAGTCTCATAGCAGCAGTCCCAGTCCAATTATTTCCTATCATTCAGATGCAAGCCACCTTTGCCTAGACAAAGTTTTTTTGAAGCCTACACGATTTCATTATGTTTATACACTCCATGGAGGACTCCTAATCTATTGTTTCATCCCAATGCACCACTCTGTATAAGGGAACTCAAACTTCTCATACTTGTGAGCTTTTATCGATTATGTTAAGGCCATATCAAACAGTGATTTCTCTTCCCTACCCCCATCCAATCTGGTAGTCATGGTATTCTGCAGTGCTTTCCCTCTTGTGCTATTAAATAAATTGAGACCTTTTTGGTGTTTTATTTTTGAGAGTAGTTGTGTTAAGCCATAAAGAAACAGTTATCGACACCTTTACCATTATGATTAAAATGCATTTTATAATTACAGAAACCTTGAAAGTTTGAAATGTATAATTAAGCATTGTTATTGGCTATGCTGTGCTATTTTTCCAACATTTATTCCAAGCTTTGATTAAATGTTCCTCAAATTAAAACTTAAAATCTTACAACTTTTCAGTAAAAAAACATCAATAAAAGGGAGGCTGTTTTAAAAGTAAAACTTTGGTTTGGTATTTGTAGTTGAATACCAAGCTGAATAAAGCCCATTTTAACAGCACCACAATAGCAGCAGCTCATACTTCAGATATAGGTTCAATGACAGCATGCAAACGTGATGGTATAATACTTGCACCCTTATTTTTTTGGTATAAAACATGTGCCTATTTTTTACACTTGAATTTTGTGTTATTTATGTGAGTGCATTTCAATTTCTTTCCATCAGTGTGCTACAGACAAATTTAACATTCTGAACAATTTCTTTTTCTTTTTTTCATATTGCAAAGAGACTAAGGTGAATGAAATGTCACTCATTTGCCTTCTTGTCCCAGCTATAACTGGCATCTGATATTTTGTGCTTGTCATATTTTTTTCTGCAAAGACAGCCTGTTGTTATGTTATGGTTCCACCAAGGTGAGGGTTTGGTGTCACTCTTGCTGATAGATTCCTGATATGTTTCTGCGCCTGGAGGAAACACTAGAGCTCATGGCTTCCACTTAATGAATCTGCTACAATTCAATATAGCTAATTTTGAAGTTTGGCCTTCATTTGTTCAGGTTATCTAGTGAGAGGATGGCAGTTCAATTTTCACTGCAAATCATCTGCCTTTTGAGAGGCTGAATAAGTGTTATGTGACTTAATGCTACAGTAACAAGCAGACATTAGACAATTATAATTACTTATATCATTCTGCGTTACAATTTGGTTAGACATTGTCAGAAATTGTGGATTAATTTTATAATATTCAGATCAATGACAAATTTCAGATCTTTGATCTGACAATAAAGTATTATCTATCTATCTATCTATCTATCTATCTATCTATCTATCTATCTATCTAATATATAGTATATAATGGGTCAGTAGTTCTGGCTGTAATATAAACATGTTTCTATCATTCTAATATATTATTATTTTAAGCTTAAACATAGGGACTATTTATGTGGACATCTTCAATGTTCCCCCAACACAGGAAATCTTAAGGACAAAGAAATTTACACTGTCTATTTTTTAAATAAAATCAGAGGCTATGTTTTTTTGTATCATTTATTTCAAGAGAGAGAAAATACCAGAGAGGTTGTTTATAATATAATAGGAACTAACCTTTTGTAGATGGCGCATATATAAACGTAAATAGAAAATGCAAAATTTTGTTCATAAATATATTTTAAAAAATTTATTTATTTGCAAATCATTGCATTATAAGCAGTATAACACACTTCACACTATTCTGTAATATAGCCGTTTACCATCTTATTACCACTTTCGGGTGGTTATAATCTGCTTTCCATCATGTCTTATCATACCACTATGGGCTGGATTATTTTTTATTATTATTTAACAGCAAGCCTTTTTGTCTTATGGCAGAGGCTGATAAGAAATGGTCTTTTATTCTATATTATGTGTGAATAGCATATAGTTAGATTAATTAAGATATCGAACAGTATTTTGACAGTGTTCTGAACAGTTTTACATCAAAGGTGCTATCACAAGGCCTGTAAAATTTAATTTCAGATAAAAACTGAAAGAATGTAGAAAGGCACTTGACAACTACTACTCTAGTTCCAGTTTAAGCAAATGGTTAATAAGTGCTCTTCCAAAGTCTGACTATAGGAATCAAATGTCTGCTTCATGATGATAATCACTTTATTAATAACACAGTTTAATACAATCCCATTCAAGACCCTTTCTAAAAAAATACAATAAGACTGAAATACTGTATGTCATTTGTTAATACACTTGAAACTTCATTTAACAGACAAAAGTATAAAGAAAACATTTCAATGTTTTCAATAAAAACCATTTCTATATCTATTTCTCTTCAGTTATCAGGAATAACATTATGACCTTCTTTTTCTCTACACTGTCTATTTTCTCAGTTCCACTCAGCATATAGTTGCACTTTGTAGTTCTACAATTACAGACTATAATCCCTCTGTTTCTCTGCACACTTTGTTAGTCACCTTTACTCTGTTCTCTAATGGTCAGGACCCCCACAGGACCAGCACAGATCAGGTACTATTTGGGTGGTGGATCATTCTCTCACTGTTAGTGTGTGTTGACCTGGTGTGAATTAGCAGGTTAACCAATAAAATTTTGGGTCATCAAGAATAGTATAAAAGGAGCATCCACCAAAGGTTTAGACTTTGCAAGTAAGGATGAGGACTGACTTGCCTGCCTTCAGTCCATATCTGTCTCCTATTAAACATTTATGGAGCATCATGAATAGTAGAATCAGACAATGGTGACCATGGACTGCTGAGCAGTCTTGTTTACTACATGAATGGGCAAAAATTCCCATTGCAAAACTGCAACCATTAACATCTTCAATTCTCAAAGATAATAAAAAGTATAATTATAGCAAAGGTAAAAATGCCACTGTCCCAACTTTTTGTTGCAGACAACACTAGTGTGTTGCAGACATCAATTTCCACATTAATTTATATTTAACAAATAGAATTAATTTCATCATTGAAAACACTGAAAATGGTTTCTTTGTCCTTTTGTTTGTTAAGTAAAGCTTCAAGTGAATTACAAATTACAGATTTCAGTTTTTATTGAATTTTTCGAAAGCATCCCAACTTTGAATATGAATGGTTTGTATATGAATCACATGTGATTTGAAGTGTGATTTTCAGTTTTGTCAAGAATAGCTATACTACTATTTTTCGAAAGAGAAGAATGTAACAGTACAGGAATTTAATACAATTTGTACAAACCTTGAGCAAGCATGCAGATTAGCAAATCAGTGTTTTAGTTTGTCTATACACTTTGATAATGTTTTGGTAACAACAGTTTATATCAGTTAAAGAGGGAAAGTTCTTAGGTGCAGTGAAAGTTCCTGAGGTCCTTGAGATTGAAAAATGGCATATTTCTCTCTTCCATACACTCAATCATGCTGCTGTTGCAGCTTGACTTCCCAGGCCATTGGGTGCATTGTCTCAATGTATTCTCACCAATATCACAGCTCAATGAAACTCAAAACATTGTCTTTTTATGCCCCTTGAGGTACAAGTGAGTTCATGCAAGCAATATCCCAAGATATTTAAAGAAACAACACTTGGTTGCTTATGAGTATAGAGTAGATTTTTTTATTGACTGACTGAGGTTTAAATCCATCTTTATGAACATTGTTCCGCAGACTCATTAGGATGCAGGAACTGGTGGTGGTATGTCAATAAGTCATAACAGTGTCATATCCTTTACAAACATTGCACAGGATAGAAAGAAATAAATTATTGATTTGAATTGAATTATTGATCTGAATTATTGATCTGAAATCTGTATTCTTTGCTGGAGGGCTAGTGTAGTCAGGAAGCTAACTCACCACAATTCTTCCTAAGTGGTTTAAAACATTAGACCAGTAGACCAATCAGCAAAGAACCACCCATGGTAGACAATATGTTCTCAATAACAGAAAAGTTGTAGCCATGTGATACATACAGGTGGTAGACAATGAAACTGAAACACCTGTCATTTTAGA
>JAOTRJ010000048.1:10307861-10318861 GCA_028564905.1 Leptodoras praelongus | reverse complement strand
CGCCCCACCCGGGGATCGAACCCGGGTCCTTCTTGCTGTGAGGCGACAGCGCTATCCACTGCACCACCGTGCTGCCCTGGAAGTCACTGTACATTAAAGAATTCCATCAGATGTATAAATATAAATGTTCATTTGAAGTTTTGGTGTGTTGAATTCCAAGAATTCCCAGTGACAGGAATAATGTGAGTTCTAATGTTTCAGGCACATTGGGTCAAGCAATTATTCAAATAGCACCCTTAGATTAGTAGTTCACCATTAACTGAAGCACCTAGTGCACTTAAAGAACTAAGTGCACTTCAGGCAGGTTGCAGCTCTACTCTTCTTCTATGCAACCTGCCCTGTTTTTATCTTTCCATCTGTCTAATGAACCTTTTTTTTATCTGCATTACACACACACACAGATAAAGATATACATACATATAGATATATAGATATATACGCTATACTCTATAAGATATACTCCATAAGGAAAGTGTTTTTTTGTCATATTTTTTTAACCAAAAAAAACAAACAAAAAAAAAACAAAAGATGCTTTTTCATTACTGAGTTTAGGCTTAGGGTTTGGGTTAGGGTTAGCATTTATTAGCTACAGTAACAATTATGTCAATGGAAAGTCCTCATTGCAAGATAAATGTGTGTGTGTGTGTGTGGTTGTGTGAGAATCATCACTGTTCTCTTTACGCAGGGAGAGCGAACAAACCTTCTTTATAGAAACACAGACATGTTGAATGGTCTCATTCAGTAATGAAATCTAATGCAATGTGCAAACGTACATTTGATTCCTTCGACCTTATCAGACATGCACACACCACGTACGTACAGTTCACGCTGCTTCACATGACACACGGCACCATGGTACTGCTTCTTCAGGACAATTTTTCCTGCACTAGATAAACGTTCATTCAGGTTTGCAGATGAACTCACACTACACCAGTGTATCACTTACTTTCAGGTATAAGTGTAATGACGTGATCTTTAACGGAGTTCTGGGTTTCAATTCCACTCTAAATTGAGGACAAGCTAACAGTTATGTTCAGCTGTAACAGAGATACCAGATATTCATTATCACCACCACTTACAAGCTAACTGTGTTCATTTTAGCATCAATAATAATGATAGTGCTGACTGTAGCTTTGACTCTTTATTCATTCAGGTTACAGAGCGGAAAATGTTTCTGTGTCAGCGGTGAAGGGTAGAACTTTGAGGAAAATGAACTTCTAGACTGCTGGAGTTTTAACTCTGTTTTCCTTACTGAACAGGTAAGACATTTAATCTCACTCTCTCTCTCTCTCTCACTCTCTCTCTCACTCACTCACTCACTCACTCACTCTCTCTTACTCACTCACTCACTCACTCTCTCTTACTCACTCACTCACTCTCTCTCTCTCACTCACTCACTCACACTCTCTCTCTCTCACTCACTCACTCACTCTCACTCACTCACTCACACTCTCTAACTCTCTCTCTCTCACTCACTCACACTCACTCACACTCTCTAACTCTCTCTCTCACTCACTCACACTCACTCACTCACTCACGCTCACTCACTCACTCACTCACTCACACTGACACACACACACACTCACTCACTCACACAACTCAGAGCACAGGCATGATAGTTGACCTTGACCACACTTTCGACTTTCCTTTAAACAAAAACAGGCAAATAAAGTTTTTTAATCTACTTGTCAAGAGCCAGGGAGTTTATTATTATTATTTGGAATTTTTAAAAGACATTTTATTAAAGCTGTTACTGGAATCCAGCTGACTTTTTTTTATCTACTTGTCTAGAGCCAGGGAGTTTTATTATTTATTTATTTATTTATTTTGTTATTGTAATTTATTTTTTAACCCATTTTATTAAAACTGTTACTGGAATCCAGCTGACTATTTTATCTACTTGTCAAGAGCCAGGGAGGATTATTATTATTATTATTATTATTATTAACATTATTATTATTTCTTTAATTATTATTATTGTTATTAACATTATTATTGTTATTATTATTATTAACATTATTAACATTATTATTATTATTATTATTATTATTATTATGGGATTTTGTAAGTCAATTTTATTAAAACTTTTACTGGATTCCAATTCCATTTTTTGTTTATTATCTACTTGTCTAGAGCCAGGGAGTTTTATTATTATTATTATTATTATTAGGAATTCTTTAAACCCATTTTATTAAAGCTGTTACTGGATTCCAGCTGACATTATTTTTATTATTATCTACTTTTCTAGAGCCAGGGATTTCTTTTTTATTAGTAGTATTATTAGTATTATTAGGAATTTTTAAAACCCAGTTTATTAAAACTGTTACTGGATTCCAGTTAACATTATGCATCATAGGCATAACATTGATGAGTTATTCTAAATAAAAATAAAAAAAACATTGGTTATGCTTCATGGACCCTGAACCATGGCCCTGAGTAACTCCTATACACTCGACCAAAATGTTGTTTCTTCAGGACGGTGGTGCAGGACAGTCCAAGACTAGAGGGAAATATACATTAAATACACAGGGCGGTGTGTGCTAACTATACAGTACAAGAGAACAGTATTAAATTGTCTGTAAGCTGTAAATCATTACATTATAATGCAGGTAAGTTGTAAAAAAAAAAGATGGTGGAAAAGAGTAGCAGTAAGATCAGCCCCACATGCTGTCTCATAGCAGTGCTTACAGGATCAAATATAGATCCCTGGACAAAGCTTAACAAGTGTGAGGTTGTTCAGGAGCAAGGGCATTGTTTAAAAGTGTTTTCACACTCAGGTGAGTAAGGCAAGAGTTAACAGAGTTCAATGACATTGTCTGCCTTTGTTGGTTTCCTGGTTTAATAGTTTTTGTTTAACCTGTACTATATCTTAATGTTGTGTATTTCACATTGTAAAATCATTCTTGTAGGGTACATGAGTCCCAATAACCCAACTTTTACTAACTCACTGAGCTCACTCAGGCAGTTCATTCATCACTGGCTTGCATACATATTTATTGGAATTTCAAAGTTGTATCAATCCTTGCTATGTCTAAGGGGTTTGTAGGACTTATTGATGTATATAATTCATCTTATTGCAGATCTGTGCTTTTGTGTCAATGCAGTTGGCTTGCTTTAAAGGTTTAGGCAGAGGTTTATTTCTTCTGGCCTGGGTTTCGTTCATTTTTGTTGACCCTTTTTGCAAAAAATGTTTGGGTTAGGTTAGAGGTCTGCTGGAAAAAGATCATGGTGAGATGTTTGAGGCATCCGAACAATTTCCCTTTGAGAATCAATATTTCAGAACTGATAAATGAAACAGGTTGTCTTATCTCTGGTATTCGCTTGTAGGTGAATTTCAGTTATGGAGTCAACTGCTGTTTAAGCAGTTCAAGTCATCATTGCAGTATTTAACCCTGACAGTGAAGATAGCCTGGGTTCACTTTTTTCACTGAGGAAAAAAAACAGTTCTTCTTCATGGTAAAAAAAAAATGGCCAGTAGTAGTTTTAGAAAATGTTATGACCTCTCATGGTTTAAATTTATGTAGCACTGAGTTTGAACCATGGTCCAGCACTGGTATGGTTACAAAAATGCAGAGCCATTCATCCTTTTGTTATAAAGATATGTGGGAATGTGAAAATCTTTGGAAATGTGGTTGAGCTCATCAATTAGTAAACTAATACAGAAAATGTGCAAAATAGTTTGAACCCTTTCAGTCA
Source organism: Leptodoras praelongus (assembly GCA_028564905.1). NCBI lineage: Eukaryota > Metazoa > Chordata > Actinopteri > Siluriformes > Doradidae > Leptodoras > Leptodoras praelongus. The sequence continues at coordinate 10,315,165 of JAOTRJ010000048.1, read as the reverse complement.
GTCCTGGTCAGGTTCATGGTAGATTTGGAACCTTGGACCTGTGGCAGGATTATGCACTTGATGTTTTATTTTTGTTTTTTTAATTGTATTACTGCTTATTAAGTGCTAAAATGTGCAGGGACACTTTCATAGTTGCTTGTGTACATCCAAGGGTACAAAGCACAGCAACCTTGATTTGGGGAAACAAACTAATGACGAATTCATTATAAAAAAAAGGGCTCTGACTCCTCCTAGCTCCACCAATATATTCCTACCCTTGGTACTCTGGCAAAATGGTAACTAAATTCAGCATTGTTACTTGGTTACTGTACCTGGCAATGGAAATGACAACACACTGGAGAGGTCATGGATTTGTTACCACAGTGTGCTGTTACACATTGTCCAATAGAAAGACACTATTATTAGTAAGTATTAAAAGTACTGTAGAAAGGTTTTGAAATTCGTCCCTCACTCGCTGATGAAATTCTGTCAGGCAGCCACGTTTTTGCTGCGTTATGTGCTAACACATCTTGCAGAAAAGTTAACATCACGCCGTCTTCCTTTGGTAAAAGAAATGATGAAACCCTGAATTATCCTCACATGCCGTGCACTTGAGCTGGGTCATGTGATTGGAAAAAAAGAAGGGCCACTGTTCAGATGGTTTGTGGCTTTGAGGCACACGAGTCAGCCTAATGTTCCTCGTCTGTATCATTGCTTGTGGCCTGCCTTCTAAGCCAGGCAGCTTTTCAGAGTGCAAGACATGCAAATTTCACAGCTGAAACTCATTCAAGAACAAGCGCATTGTCTGTGATGTTGCACGGAGTTGCATGGGGGTAGGACAAAGAATAAAACACTGGCAGTCTCTTGGCATTTCCTCTAGGCCTTCCAGTTTAGCCATCATACAGTCCAATTTCTTTTTTGGGATGGCACATGTGTGTGCCCACAGCTTTTTCTGAACTTGAAAGCTTTAAATTGGGGTTTTAGTGTCTGCTTTTTTTTAAAACTGAGAAAATAACATTCTAGTACACTGAATATATTTAAAAGTCTACAGTAGAGCCTTTTGAAAGCTTGTTCCCTAAATATCATTTAAAAGAGAAAAAAAATCATCCTAAATACATTTTCCACTGTGTTCATTTTCAAGGTTAAAAACAATAAATAGGTCTACATCTACCTCAACCATTTGTCACTGTGGGTACGTTTAGTATGTTTGGGCGGGTTTAAAACAAAAGGCCTTAATGTTGTAGTGTATATAGCGCTAAAAGTCTGGTTTAATGATCTACTATGCTGGTCCCTGCTGAGTGGGTTAGAAATGTTAGGCTGTCTGGATTTTCGGTTGACCCCTGGGATTAGGCTAATTGACATATTTACAGCCAGACTGTAAAACCATCAATCATGTGTAAAGTTGTTAAGAACATCAGTTGATACTTTTTCATAGTGTTCATGCTCACTGAAACAGATTTATGTTTTGAGAATGATTGGTATTTTGTCAAGTCTGGAACTTGGAAGCCTGGAAGGCAGTCTAACCAATCACAGCAAATACAAACAATAATTAAGAATATAGTCTTAACAAGGGGGCACAAATCACTAGCCCAGGCTGTTTTTATTTTTTCTTCTATTTAACAACCAAAGAAGGAAAAGTCAAATACTACTGATTTCACCAAAGTAAACTCTTAAACCTTTTTTTTTATATGTTTATTTAAATGAAATGGTTGTACTCCATGTGATGCAGTGCCTCAGTGCTGTAATTTCAGTCCATGCCACTCTTTCAGAACGTCACCCCCTGCTGCGCTACACACGTCGACTTTTAATAGTCTGCTTTATTAGCTTGCAAGGCTTGCAACGCAAACTAATAAAATTGAGCAAAATAAAGTGCAGCATAAAGCTGTCATATGTAACCCTCTAGCACAACACATAGTGACCCTGTGGTTAAACATGTAGAGAAGAAATAAAGATGTGAAGCTCTGAATAAAAGTCTTAACGTGGATCAGTAGATTTATGACTTTTTGGTGAGCGTGCAAACACAATGCTGCCTTTGACCCTTCTTAGGAAAGGATAAGGACTATACTCGGGTTGTCATGTATGTGGGAATTCATTCTGCAAGTGGGAAGTTGGAGCTTGTAATTATGCGACTCTTACCTCTCCGCATTCAACCTTTCCACAAAGCTGGCGTGGACTCCTTCATGTTTGTCAGCAAAACTCTAGCAAGCTAATGCTAGATTTTTACATTAGCTATTTTGAGCAGGTGTGTGTGTTGATTGATCTAAAGCAAATACTAGTATATTAAAAGTAAAGAAGCGCTCCTTTGTTACGGCTGATGCTATGAGCAGCCATGTTGATGTGATATCATGTGGGTTGACGAAACCGTTCTGAATGCAGCATCCTGTACTTTGTCTGTGCCTCTATTAATGCACTAAACCAGCTGTCCAGCTTGGCATGAATTTTTCCATTTATGATCGTTAATTTTTTAAAATCCTAGTCAGTTCATTTTCCAAGCAATTAAAACCTGGGCAGCACACTGGAGCTTTTTACTTGGACAGTGGGCTAGTTAACGGATTTATGATATGTCCACCCCTGCTTTCACTGATTTTCTGTGAAGTGTTTGTACCGGTGTCACTGGTCTATGCTGCTGGAAAAAGTCTGCTCTGTTATAGAAAATCCCACCGTATATAAACCATGAGGTGAAATCAGAGTGGTTAAGTGGTTTCTAGATTTACAAATATGGATAATTGCAGGCTTGTCGCTCTGCATTCCACTGGCCAGGGAACACCCAGTCCTGTCAGATCACTACTATAATGTTGTGCAGTCCCTTGCCAAATAGCTACGCTTAAAATGCCTTTGCCTGGTGTGTAGGAACACATTACGCACTGCAAGAGAATAGATACGAGTTTATATGCCCACAATAACCAGTCTTCGAGATGTATAATTTTGTCTGCAAATGTTCTGGTGAACGATATCTAATGTTCCAAAGTTCTTTACACTGCAGGGCACACGGCTTAAAATGGAAGCTTGTCATTTAACTGCAATACCACTGCTTTGAATTGAAGCCACTCCAAAGTATTAGTTTAGCAACGAAATACTTTTACTTTTAAAAGGAGTTTCAGTTTTAATATAGACAAGCATGCTTTTTAACTCCTCTAAATTTGAGGAAATCTGTCCCAAGTTTTACAAATGCATTCAATCAAATCAAGCTGCCTTCAGTCAAATGCAGCCTTCAGTTGTTCAACATTTAGCTCTTTCCACAGTAACAATTTCCTGCTATTTCTTTGGACATACTCCATGCAGACAGCCAATACTTTGCTCTGTCCAATTGCACAGTTCGTAGCTAATCCAGATGCGTTTAGGGAACTCATTACAGCTGATTCCAGTTAAGACTATAGGTGTGGTTCCTTCTGAAGTGATGAGCCCTGTGCAGGGTGTTATGTGGGCGTGCCAATGGGAGCGATATATGAGATCATTTCTAACGGGACTTTTTTCTCCTGTGATTACTTCATGTTTGGTGCTATGTAAGGTAAAAGTCTGTCGCTTGTGCATTTGTATTCGTTTGAATCAGCTTCAGTATCTGTTTCATTACGGACAAGATAATATTGGATCCAGAGCCTCTGCCTAGAGCATTGGGCCTGAGGAGGAAGAGATGGGATCAGTGGTCAGTCTGTCACTTGGCCATGCACACAGCAGCTCCTAAATAAACTGCTGACACTGTATTTTTCCTCAGTCCATTTATTCATTATTAAATTGTAATACAAGTAACTCTACCCCCATCAATATTCATTTTCTTAAAAAAATTGAGAGTAGAAACAATCTAGCTAACAAACATCAACTACAGAAAAGACTACACCTCTACTGCCATGGAAACGACCTGTAGTGCTTAAACATGGTGTTAAAAATTCTAAATAAATACATAATTTGTAATACTTACTGTTTTTAATATCTGCATTTGTGCAGTGATTGTGCCGCAACAAAACACCATTCATGTTCAAGTTCAAGTGGTTGATGATATCAAGCCCTACAATATTCTCACTGTGAAGGGTGAAGCCTTTATCGTGAGTCTGGCTTAGTATTGATTGCAGATTCTCTTATCCAGAGAGACTTACAAGAGACTATAACTATTTAGTTTGTTTATTTTGTAATGCTGTACTCCTGGGCTGATTGATAATATGAGCCGATTAGACTATAAGAAAAGAAAAATATTTAGTCAGCCGAGGAATATGGCAAAATTAAATTCCAACCCAGATGCTAAACAGACGCTCTACATTGTCCTGCTCATTATATGGCAAGTTGTCAATTTGTTTAAACCAGTTACAGGTTTTTGTACATGCATGCAGTCCCAATGCTGCTATGAATATCCTAAAGGTATGCCTGTAGTAACCACTAACGCTGCCTAATGTGTTAAATATTACTTTATGTGCCACTGTTTTACAACACTGCAGTTTAACACACTAGTCATCATTGAGCACAACACCACTTTTCATAACCGACTGGTAATGGCATAATTAATAAATTAATTGTTAATATTAGTTTAATATGTCATAGGCTATATAGCTCCACTAAAATAAAATTGTTTCTAGCTACTTTTTTGTAGCTTCCAAAAATGAATGGACACACAAGGCTTTGTGATTATAGCTCATCCAGTGAAGAAACTTTAGGCTCTTTATATAAAGCTTTTTCAGGAACCTGCAGTCATTTAAAGAATGTGAGAGAAGAAGTGAGTGAATTCCCTAGCTAAAGTGTGCTAGATATTAGTCACGTTTTCACAAAGCATTCCAGCGGTCATCTGAGCCTTCAGTGGCTGTTAATAAAACAGAATCAGTCATCTTTAATTAAGGTCAGACACCTCATCGGTATTTGGGAGGGCTTTGTTTACAGCCTGTACTTCTAGTCTGGCCATCAGCTAAAAATGTCCCACCCTCCCTCCGTAAATCTCAAGGCCACTGTGTGCGGTTCCGTCTCTGGATGGGGTTTAAGGGCTTGTCGGATGTGTGCAGTGTGGTCCCTTTCACTTACGCCACAGGCCCCCCCTCTTCCTTTCCCATCTCCTATTCTTACAGAAAGGATCTGTCTCAGGCCTGACAGCTGAGACGGGATACCATGACATCATTGCTCCACTTCTCACTTTGTTTGGGTCTCAGGCTCCGATGGCAACATCTGCGGAGCACCATGGCAATGGTGAGAGCGAAGAGAAGGGAGGGCGGCCATGTGAAAGCTAAGTTTGTGTTATTGAGGCCCGTTGGTGAGGAGGACTTCCATGCTTCCTCCTCACCAAATGTCAGTAAGAAGCTGTGATGCCCATTGTTTCCACACTGAAAATGCCATGCTATACATGAGGAGCCATAAAATGTTTATTTAATTTATGCTGACAGCTGACCTTTAAACCAGTTGTCAGACAGACACCAAAACCTCACCGTTCTGACTTCACTACAGGGTTTTGTTGTAAACTAAGGATATAGACAGAGATTGTTTTAAATGAGTATGATTACGTTGCATGAAAAGTAGCTGGACAAATGATAAATCCATCAGCTTTAAAACTACAAAGTGCACCTGTAGGGTCACTGGAGCTGTCAAATGGAAAAAAGGTGTAGATACAAGGAGGTGGTTTTAATGTTATGGCTGATCTGTGTAGTTGGAGTACTGAGGTGCATCAGAATCACAGCTACAAAACAAATGAAAAATGTTTTGCTTTGCAAAATTCAGTAAGGATTTCTTCCCCTCTCTGGAGATTGAACTTGTCCTTTGGGCAACTATAAATATAACACTAGATCCAACATGAAATCTGATTGTCCTGGCTATTTGGGATAATGATTTGTCTGTGCCAGCTGTTTAGGTAGATCATATTTGAAATTTACCTAGGAAAGAAGCCAGTGAAGTTCATCTCAGAAAGAAAGATCTGTCTGTTCCCTCTACTTCACTTCAGGCTTTTTTTTTTTGCATCATTGCTGCCATGCATTGAAACGATAGAATTGCTGAAAGGACACAGGCACATGTGAAAACGTCTGCTCCATGACACAGATGAGGTAATGCACTTTCAAAGTATTCAGAAAATGTCTGCCTGTGTGCCTGGAGACTGTGTGAATAGGTGCCTCTTTCTCTATGTTGAGGTCACATGTCAGAGTTCATTAATTCCTCTTGTCATAGCCATAGAGTAAACAGGCCTCTGGTTTCATTCCGGGAGTTTTTCCCCTCTCACAAAAAAGGGATTTTGATCATACTTTTGTGTTCTTGAGATAAGGTTCTTTTACTCCTGCCAAAGTGGCTGTAGTTACCTTATAAACTGAACTGCTTCTAGCTGCCTGGGTGACTAATGCAGTGTGAACAGCAGGACTTTTGCTGATAGGTTTGGGAATAGTGTGTAGAAGCAAACTTACTTTCTATTTACTTAAGAACAATCAGCCGCCTTGAATTCGTCCTTAAATTGTGATTACCCAAATTCATTACTACTTCTGAACTTTCTGAGAGGTTGCTTAACAGAATTGTGATTGAAGAAGTTTATTTTTAATAAATGTGAATATGAAAAGAACTACCACGTTTCGGTTTAAATGTGTCAACCAGCTCGTTGTGACACAAAAAAACCCCTCAGACTCAAGTGATATAACCTATTGATGAGGTGTTGTGTTCCCTAGCAACACTAAATGAGTTTTTGGCACTTGTTGTATGTCATACAATTAACTGTGCAGGAGATTTAGGAACCATTCACTTGTTATGGCTTAATTGATTTGAAAGTATGTTGTTGACCTGTATTTCATATTAATATGGAAACAAATGGTCTCGGTAAGCCCCATGAGTACAACTGGATCAGTAATCTGCACGAGGACACGAAGATATTTTGCAATTGTAAAGCAGTAAATTAATGGCCATCCTTTGCAGACGAGTCTTCAGTGATGACCTGTGGGTGTCATCTGTTTTTGGGATCTGGGATGACCTGTTTTTTTTTTTGCATTGTCAACAAGTAGCACATGCACTTACAGATTTTCTCTATGAAGTGTAAATGAGATGTATTCCAGCTGGATAGTGTCAGAATGTCGCCGCCCTGACATGTCTCTAACATATCCCTGTTAAAGGCTCTTTGACAAGCTCCAGTCTTACCGATTCCATCTGTCAGCATCCTTAAAGCTTGCTTTTAGACCTACTGTCGTCTATTGATCCCATTTGCTTAAGCATGGGAGTCAGTGCTTAATGTTAATTTGAAAGCCATCAGAAGCCTTCTGTCCATATTGCTGCTAGGGGAGGTCTGTCAGTAGGTTATCTGTATGAAACAATTCAGTCAGTCAGTCATTTTCTGTACCGCTTATTCCCAGTTACGGGGTCACGGGGGAGCCGGTGCCCAGCCGGCA
>JAOTRJ010000048.1:10187922-10202139 GCA_028564905.1 Leptodoras praelongus | reverse complement strand
AGGCTGGTCCAATTTAGCCATGAAACCTCCCACACTAAAATGACAGGTGTTTCAGTTTCATTGTCTAACCCCTGTACTTTATAGCAGCTATAAACATTCACCTCATACCAGCCTTGCTTTTTTCTCTTTCTTGAAATTAATAAGACAAAACAACGCAAATGTTGGAATACTTAAAGTTACAGCTTTAGCTCTGAAGTGCTGACACTGGAGACTCCTTCCAGAAATACTAAATAAACAGTCCATCACAGAAAACTTATATAATATCAGCAATTACACTCACTTACATTCAGTACTTGCTTTTTCCTGTTCAGGGTCATGCTGGATCTAGGGCCTATCTTAGGAACACTGGGAGTGAGGAGGAAATACTCCCTCGTTGTGGTGTAGGACACCATGCACACAAAGCTTCACACACTCATTCACACAATTTATATTACACACTCCACCTACCAGTTTGTTTTTCTGAAGTGGGAGGAAACCAGAGAACCTGGAGGAAAATCACCAAGAACATGCACAGAGACAAGAACCCAAGCTCACTATCGAATCCGGAGGCCCTCCTGTCACAAGTCATTATAGAATAGAATAGAAAGCCATTATACTATAGAAACGGTAATATATTAGAAAGAGTGAATTAATGTAAACCTGTGAAATTTACTCACACTTTCTGACCAGACATTTGGGGCCAGTTAAGCTAAAAAAGTAAGGAGTTCCAAAAGTGAAGATGTCTGGATTCCCTGATTGGTCATGCGAGTTAAACCTTAGGTCAAAGAAACACTTTAATTCAGCAAAAGATTAAGCAGGAGGTAAGCTGTATTAGTGAAAACATTTTCATTGTTGCCTCTGGCACTTGTGTCAAAAGTATTCGGTTTCCGGATGTTCTTCCACAGCTGTTTGTGCACCATGTGATATGTTTTCCTTTTCCACATTGTCAGTGCTGCTACTGCTGGTTTGTTTTCTCTCTACCTTTCACCTACATTCATTTCTCCTTTTGTTAACTGACCCCTAGTGGAATCTTTGACCCCTTGACCTCAAATACTGCACAATTCCTGGCTCTTGGGCATGCAGATGTACAGCCAGGACAAGCCTCAAATGAAGATCCTGAGAATGCCAGTGAGGGAAACTGGAAGAGATTTTGCCAAGTGGCTAGACGCTTTAGAACACCGATAGGGTGGGCTTCTCAAATCAACGTGTTGAGAGGATGCCTCTTGGCATTACATTAGTAAAAATGTCCCTGATTTTAGAGAAATGGCTCTTATTTGCACTCGGTTCTGCGAGCAGTTTTGGTCAGTGTGTGGTCCAGATGCTCTTCTCTGGAGGGAAGTTTGAAAAATATTTGGAATGCTTTTTATTTTTCATAAGTTTGCTGTTTAGAAGTAAAGCCTTACAGATGTTCACATTCAGTTTCTCAATCTTCTCGGAATTGCTGTGATGATGATAGGCACTCATCACAGAGATGAGATTGGATTATGTGACGGCCAGAAAGCCAGCTGGACCTCTGAAATTTAGTTACAAATTAAATTTCATTTAGTAACAAACTTGCCTTCCTCAACAATGTCGACCTGCTATTGTGCCCACATTGTCTCTGTTAGTTCTGCTATTTTCTGGCCTATTTATGGAAATTTTGTTTCATTTTGTATTAATAACCATATAATCTTTTCTGAGGTAGAAATGCACAATATAGAAAATATTGTGTGAAAATCAAAATGTTTTGTTTCCTACTGATCCTACTGACAAACAGCTTAAGAATGTAAACTTGGCATGTCTTAAAGAAGACTTTAAAGAAGAACATGCGTTAATCATTAGCCACATTCATGAGAGAATTTCAAGAAAGCTAATGATGGCAATGTCAATGATCCGCTGCATTAAAGATGCAATTCAGTATGGTACAGGACACGCCTCCAACTCATGCAAGACTTGGCCAAGAGACTTGACAAGAATTGGCCACTGACAGCAGTGCAGATGAAAGAGTGTGTCTGAGAGAGGAGGAATCAATTTAAATGGATACATTTCTAAATAATGAAGGCATAGGGCCTCTACTAATAATTACATAAAAAATAAATCAGATTTGGGCAACACGGTGGCTCGGTGAGTAGCACTGTCGCCTCACAGCAAGAAGGACCCGGGTTCGATCCCCGGGTGGGGCGGTCTATGTCCTTTCTCTGTGGAGTCTGCATGTCCTGCCCGTGTCCGCATGGGTTTACTCCGGGTACTCCGGTGTCTCTAAAGTGGCCCTAGTGTGTGAGTGTGTGTGTGTGTGTGTCCTATGATGGATTGGCGCCCTATCTAGGGTTGTTCCTGCCTTGCGCCCTATGCTGCCGGCTAGGCACCGGCTCTCCCCTGACCCTGAAAAGGAATAAGCGGTCAAGAAAATGGATGAATGAATAAATCATATTTTAGCAATGCAAAGATGTTAGAAACAATGCATCTGGGGCATATATTTTAAATCAGGGCAATTGCTTTGTGAACTTTTATGCCAGTCCACCCATGCAAATCTGTGAATCTTATTATTTCTAATATACATTCACAAACCACCAATATTAAAATAATGAAAGAGGAGCTTTTAAGCAGATTCTATACACTGAAGTACCAGAAAAACTAGTATAGCAGATAATACTCGGTAGGTCCCCCATGGGATCTTGGAGGGAACGTTGCACAGTCCTCACACTGGTGTTTGTCGTGGCCCCAGCACTGAATTCCGATGTTACTTGAGGCAGTGTTGCACGCCTATCACGTGAACCATCTTACCAGCCGATGCTGTTCACGTTCACCCAGAGTCTTTTTACAGCCACACTGCTGTGCTAAGTTCAAGGACAGATTCTTGTAGTCACGGTACACCCTTGAAATGCTCATACGTGAAAATCCAAACTTTGCTTCTACCTCTGAAATGCTGTGACCCATCTCATGAGCTCCAACTATTAAAGCATGTAGAAAATTGCAAAATCGAGAATCCATTCTCACAGCAGAAACATCCCTAGAAGCTTCCTAACGCTTTATATACACACTGCAATGTATTCTGCATAGACTCCATGTCTTTTGGCTCAAGTACCAGTTTTTTCTGGTACTTCAGTTGTATATGAAGGTCTTGCTTCATTTTAAACAATTTCATCCAGGCCTTGCTGAAAGCTCAGGTTGTGATATTTGTGGTATTTGAGTCCTGGTTTCCTGTTTGTGCCTGCTGTAGAGATGGAGGTATCAGCTGACCTGATATCCCATAGTTCCTCTAAACTGTCCATTATCCCCTGCTGATGTTCAGGCTGCGGTGCCATCTAATGTCTGTTCACCCCCACCAGCAGCCAACCCACACTAATCAAAGAGTGACTCAACCCCAGCAAGAGCGAGACTCCAACCTCTTAATAAATGAAATAATTATAATTACTCGGCAACTTCTAAAAGTGAACCGAAATCACAGATATTTGTGTGGAGCCAACAATATTCTGGGTGTCTCTTCAAATTGGTGGTTTCACTGTGAATTGATAGTGGCTCCCTTTAATTCTCTTTATGGGCCAAAGTTGCCTTGTTAATTCACCACACTGTCTTATTCCCAAATTAGTGCCATCTGTAGGACCTTCATTTTGCCAGCTCAAGCTTTTTTTTTCTTTATTAGCATGCTGAGATGAAAGGTGGCCTTAAGCAGCAGTGCAAACTGTTTAGGTATAGGGAGGCGCCTTTGGAAAGCGTCTGGGCTGGACGAAGCAAATCGCGAAATACTCATGTCAACTGATGCCGTCTGTCGCTTATTAAATTTTATGGAGCAAACATGGTAGACTTCAAAGAGGCTGCATAGTCGCCGATGTTTCTCTTTGAAAGCTGGATTTCATGTGGAGAAGTCGCACGTGTATCCAAACATTTGTTTAGGATTGCATTGAGTCCCAACATCAACAAGGTGCAAGCTGATTTCCTATTAAAGGGCCACTTGGCTGCTTTTCTTGTTATTTTTTGAGCTGGGTTTTTCTTCTTGGGCTATTTGTGATTTATAGAGTGATTGATGAGACCATGTGTACAGTGACTGACAAACAAGATACAATTCAAAAGGAATGGGAATCAATCTGTTGTTTGTCCTAGCATATGCTAGCATTGGATATACTGTAGCTACAAAGCAGCTTGTTCCCATTGTATTGTGAGATGGTGTTCAGTCTATTGAGTCACTATATGACTGTGGTTTATGGGTCTCTGGGCAGCCATCGGTGTGGTAATACACTCCAGTTTACCAAAAGACCTTCGACTCCTAATGCCATATAACCGAACCTTGTCTATGTAAAGCTTTTATAGATTTGAAAATGAGGGTCTTGTGGAATGGAGCTGAGTGCTGCCTGGACTGGGTAAGGATGAAACAAGTGGAGTTTCAGTTTTCAGGACAGAAACGTGCAGCTCTGCAAAGAAAGACTGATCTTGGGATTGAAAGGACTGCTTGCAAGCCAGGGAACTTGAGCCAAGAAAACCGCGAAAGGCTGTAGTTTGCTTGAGCAGGGAAATGAGATCCAGACTAGCTAGCGCATTAACTGAGGACACTGGCAATCGCAGGCCTTTATTGTGGCTCAGGACATTTTTGTGTGCGTTGGCGGGGCAGTCCAGCTCATTGTTGCACTAAAAACCATATTTTACTAGATAATTTGGCTCACACAGAAGTTTTGGATTCAAATATGCCTTTTCTTATTACAGTGTTTTTAGATAATATATATTTTATAGAATGTTGACTACTGAAATGACCAGATTGCCTGAAAATGTCTGAAGTAGTATAAAAACTGACTTTGTACGGTGCCATGACAAAGTACTGTATTTGCCTTCTTCCTAATTTCTTCTATTTTTGCTAATTTTTCACATTTTATTATTTTTTTAAAGATAAAGACTTATTCAAAACCTATATCAATCATGTGAAGAAGTAATTGCCCCGTTAAACCTAATAACTGGTTGCGCCACCCTATGCAGTACAACATAACTTGGGATGAGACTGTTACATCGCTGTGGAGGAATATTGGCTGACTGTTCTTTGCAGAATTGTTTTAATTCAGCTACATTGGAGGGTTTTCGAGTATTAACTGCCTGTTTTAAGGTCTTGCAATAGATTCTCAATGGGATTCAAGTCAGGACTTTGTCTCAGCCACTCCAAAACCTTCATTTGGTTTTTTTTGAGCCATTCAGAGGTGGACTTGCTTGTGCACTTCAGATCATTGTAGAACCCGACTGTGCTTGAGCTTTTTTTTCCACAAACTGATGCAGTAGTTGACCTTGTCCAGGTCCTGCAGCAGCCCCAGACTAACACATTATCACCATCATGTTCAACTTTAGGTAGCATGTTCTTATGGTCGAATGCAGTGTTAATTTTAAAGTCTTACTGACATTTTGGAACACCAGACACTCTTGGGAAGGTTCACAACTGTTCCAAGTTGTCTCCATTTGTGGATAATGGCTCTTACTGTGGTTTCCTGGAGTTCCAGAGCCTTATCAATGGCTTTTTTAACCCTTTCCAGACTGGTAGATTTCATTGACTTTGTGAAACATCTCTTGATTGACTTTAGACATCATGTGGCATCATGTGCTGTTTTTGAGACCTTCTAGCCTGACAGGTTGTGTTTACACAATGTTCAGATTCAACAGGTATGGCAGTAACTATGCCTAGTAAAATTTAACCCAACAGTCAATTGAATTTAGTTAACTGGTTGGTTTTGTAGCTAAGGGGACAATTACTTTTTCACATGGATGATGTATTTAGGTTTTGAATAAATCTTGAAGTTCAGTAAATGGAATAATCATTTAAAAGCTGCATTTTGTGTTTACTCATGTTGTGTTTATTTTATATTCAAATTAGTTTGATTATCTGAAACACCATTAGTTCCAAGTTGCGAATAATCTTTCTAACATTGGTACATGTTTCTTTCCAGTGTCCGGGGAGCAGATGCAGGTAACGGCATCCGTGTTTTCATCCCAGACATTGGCATGTTCATTGCTGGTCTGGTTACCTGGCTCCTGTGTCGCAGTCTGGAAAACCCCCCAGGGAAAGACATCTTGCAGCATAACACTGACTTCGACATGGGGAACCAGGTGAGTTTACACATCATTTGATGCTTTGGATGACTTGTGAAGTTTTCTAAGGAAGAAAACCTTTGTTTTTTATATTATCGTATTCTTCTCAATGAGTTTGGCAATATAAATCATCAAGATTATTTTCTTATTCTCAACAAGGCCATACCTTCAGTGAAGCCTGTTGATCCAGATTAGGGATAGGAAATATGGACGTCTCAGCAAAAAAAATCAAGACAACATTGGGTGTCAAATAAAAGGAAAAACTGATGGCTCTGCTGGGCTTGTAGATGCATTTTGTTGTTGTGGTTTGGCAGATTAAAAGGAAGAACGCTATATGGCAAAAGTATGTGAACGCCTGAATATTGAATATCCCATTCCAAAAGCATTGACTTTCATGAGCCGCCTCCACTACTCTGTGAAGGCTTTCCACTAGGTTTGGGAATATGTGGAGCTGTCCATTCAGCCACAGAAGCATTAGGTCAGGCACTGATGTCAGGTGAGGGGTCTGAGGTGCAGCCAGAGTTGCATTTTATACCAAAACCGTTCAGTGGAGTTCAGTTCATTCGCACCAGCTTTGGTAAACCATGCTTACATGGACCTCTCTTTGTGTACAGGGACACTGTCATGCTGTAACATGTTTGGGCCTCTTAGTTCCAGTGAAATTAAATCTTAAAACTACAGCATACAAAGACTTTCTAGACAATTATTTCCCACTTTATGGCAACAGTTTTTAGAGGAACCACATATTGGGTAGTCAGTATGTGTCCACATAATTTTGGGCATATAATGTAAGTCAATACGACAATGAAATGTCTTTATCCTAATGGGCGTAGTCTTTTCCAGCATACAAGGCTAATGGTTGGTGAGTGGTTTGGAGTGTGAAAATGATGCAAATCCTATACCTTCACAGTCATGGGAGCTCAACCCAGCTGAACACCTAAATGAGATTTTGGTCTAACATGTTAGACCACTGTCACCGTCGGTTTATCTTCTGGAAGAATGGGTTTCATTGCTCTAGGACACTTCCAGAGATAGAGTTTAGAATCTATGCCCAAACTTCTAATGGTCCCTGGTGGCTAAAAATCATCTTAGCAAATAACTTTATTTTTCATCCTTTAACACTGTTTCTATATTGTGGTGCTTAGAACATATTTCAGCATCCAATAAACTACTGGGAGTACTAATAGAGTCTATCAGTGTAATGAAAATTCCACTAATGATACCCTTGATCACAAGTTGCGTGTGATGTAGTGGAGTGTGATGATGTGACTTGGATATTATATTGTCATGTTGACCAGCCATAATCTAGAAAACAGTGTTCTTCTCTGATATCTAAGACCAATTTTCCATGGGTCATTGTGTGCTACCCACACCTAATTCATATCTAAGCTGGTGTCTTTGTTCTATATGAGCCTGGTTGATTAATACTCTCTTGGAACGCACAACCAGAGGTCCGCAATACATCTTACTCTATTACTGAGGGAGGCGGCTCCCTTTCAGGAAGATAGAAAGGTCCCTTTAGTGATAAATTATAAGGCACATTTATGAAGAGGATAATAAGGTGAACCCATTACTGTCTGGATGAATACCAACCAGAGACATTTTAATAGTGCACAATTTCTCCCAAGGCTGCTGTTCTTCCCTCCCACGATGGGCCAGAGACACTCGGCCTGGAAACCCTCCTAAATGAAGAAACTATCGCTGCTTTAGATCAACTATTATAGACTCTGAGAACTTCTCTTTCCCGTCTCTGCTTTTTACTGGTTTTTGGACTGAGAGATAATGTGGATGGAGATGTGGAGAATTCTGGCAACATGCCAAGTTGGTTTTAATGTTTTTACTGATGAAGTATCCAGTGTTTTCTTGATGTCCTGAGTTATAGAAAGCACTCGTGAAATTCATAAAACATCATAAAACATGAGGGAGATCACAGGGTCTGTTCATTTAGAACCAGTAACCCATAATGTTGTTATGGTGGCACTTTATGCACAAAGATTAAAAGAGGTTCAGTGATTTTTGCTGAACTGCTTTTAAACTCACTCAATTGCACTGGGCTGGGTCGCTTTGATGGAACAAAGCCAGTAAAGTAAATTTCTAATGTAACAGAAATGATCACGCTGTATTATCTGCCTGTAAAACATGTGATCCACAACCTTGTAGTATATTTTATGCTGAAGTATATACAAGCTCGCTTCTAAACTGTACATGTGTATGACTTTTGGCTATCTTTGAGCTCAGGAGCATCCTTGCTATCAGCTTTCCATGTCCATGTGAGTATACTGGAACAAAAAAGCTACAAGTGATAGAAAAATTCTGAAACCATATTTGGATTCAACATGCAAAAATATATAAGAAACTGGTATTTGTTGCATGGGGCAAAATCCTTGTTAACCAGTGTTATCTTTCTGTTTTACGCTTCTTTTTTGTAATCCTCCATCCTTACCCATTTCTTGCCGTAGTATCTCGTGTTTGTGCCAACTACAGAATCCATACAATCCTGTGCAGATTCCTACACAAAACTCACAAAAAGAATTATTCTCTTGCTGTACAAATTAGGTTCACATTCAATATAATGTGCGCAAGAAGTTAATTCATCCAATAAGAGCGCCGTTATTTAAACAGCATCAATTTCCTCTCAGTGCCTGGTTTGAACTTGAGCCTCTCATTGATTTTATGATTCTCCAGTTCCTTTCATAATAGTCATACTGCCTTGTGCTCTGGCTCTTTACCTACATGGC
This sequence comes from Leptodoras praelongus, assembly GCA_028564905.1. Classification (NCBI taxonomy): domain Eukaryota; kingdom Metazoa; phylum Chordata; class Actinopteri; order Siluriformes; family Doradidae; genus Leptodoras; species Leptodoras praelongus. The sequence goes on along the minus strand of JAOTRJ010000048.1, from coordinate 10,193,383 downwards.
AGGATATCTAAACATTGTACAGGTTTAAGAAAACATATCAGAAATCTTAATGGAATAAAGAAAACATATTCTAAATATAAAGTTAATGAAATACAGTTTTTTTATGGTAAAACTCTGTAGACTTCCTGATTACTTGCCCAGGTCAGACATATTGCTTCACGTTTTGTTATAACTTACAAAACCCATTTCCAGTAAAGTTGTTTCTTTCTTAAAATGCAACGGAATGAAATCTGTAATTTGTTAATTGACTTGTACCTTTTACAGACAAAAGGACAAAGAAAAGATGTTGCATGTTTTCATTGATGAACTTAATTCTATTTATCAAATATAAACAGATTTAGATTTGATGCCTGTAACACACTGAAAAAAAGTTAGGACAGTGGTGTGTTTACCACTGGGTCATATCACCTTTTCTTTTAATTATACTTTTTAATCATTTGGGAATTGAAGATACTAATTGTTGCAGTTTTGCAAGTGGAATTTTTGCCCTTTATTGCTGTGTACAAGACTTGAGCTGTTTGACAGTTCGTGGTCACTGTTGTCTGATTCACCTCTTCATGATGCACCATACATTGTCAGTAGTAGCTTGTTAAGCCACGCTGTTGTAATATAACATGGAGTGACATGGAGTTCCTGGGAAAATATGTCTCTCCAAAATACCAATATAAACCTCTGCATCAATGGCAACTTGTATGCAGATGACCCTTGCCATGGGCACTGATGGACTCCCTTACCATAACGGATGCAGGTTACTTTATCAGCTTTTGCACATAGAATCCAATGTCCTTTTTTCCAAAAACAAGCTGAAACTTGGACTCAGCTGACCACAGAACATGTTTCCACTGTCTTTTGGGCCATTTCAGATGACTACACTCCCACAGTACTTGATTTGATTCTTGATTTGATTCTGTGCAAAATTAATATATGGCTTCCTCTTTGCATTCCTTTCAGGTTGCATTTCTTGATGCTGGTCTGTGCTAAGTGACAATGATTTTCCAAAGAACTCCTGAGCGCACATGGTTATGTCCTATGTAGCATGACGGTTTCTCAACTATACCGCCCGAGAGCTCAACAGTCACGCACATTCAGCAGCCGTTTCCGCCCTTGGCCTTTACGCACCAAGATTTCCCCTGATGCCCTTAAACTTTTCATGATATAACGAACTGGAGATGGAGAAAGACCTAAATTCTTTGCAATCTTTTGCTGAGAAACTGCCTTGCTCCTTTTATACTCAATCATGATGACCTCACCAGTTCCAAGTTAAACTGCTATTTGTGGAACCTACCAGAACAGTGTTACTTATATACCAGTCTTATTTTGAGTCTATACTGAGGTTTTTTAGTGTGTTGTAGGCATTACATAACATTGTCCCAACTTTTCTGGAATGGGGTCTGGAATGGGGTCTGGAATGGGGTTTGTAGATTCAGATTCAGATTTTAGGCATTTAGTCCATGCCTTATAGAGATATGTTTAGTAAGAAAGGCTTAAAGCACAACAGGATATGCTTTTATAGGAAAATAATGGGCAGTGTGTGGTGTGATGTAGCCTTATGCTGAGAGGAGTCACTGTTATCACACTTGAGTTGATTATTTTCTAATAACATGTTCAGAAGTCTCACATTGCTTTTTTATTACAGTGACATGGTTACATTTTTATTTATTAGTGAGCAACATGTCATATATCACTTATAACAGCCTCTTGAAGGCAAAAAAGACAGTTACATGTTACTGTCGTGTTACAAGTTACTGCTCTAGCTCTGAAAGTTAAGAAGTGCTGACACTGATGATGTAAAATAAGCATCTCCTTATGGAAAACCTCACCATATCAATGATATATGAGTTAATTTGTTAAAACCACACATTTTATGTCCATTAAACCTGGTCTTAAATTATGCAGCCAATCCCAGTTCAACCAATCCATTTGAATTACATGAAACAACACTGCCGATGTTTTAGAATATTCATGAATAATTTCACAGTGCTGTGATATAAAATCACAATACCACACAAACACCCTAAAATATCCTGTATATACATGGAAAAAAAAACCCTATGCTTCACTCGTCCTTTTTTTCGCCCAGCCTTGGTTTCTTGAGGACTGCCAGTCCTGCTGCTATTTGTCCTGGCGGCACTGCCCTGGCCTAATTCCTCTTCTACTTGGCAAGGAATCTGTTTATTTTTGATGATTCCCCTCCACTATGTCTTGTTTTTCAGTCAGGGCAGTATTTATTCAGGTAAATGGCTTGTTTGACAGGAGGACTGATGGATGTGGAGTCAGAAGGGAAACGGACAGGTGGAGCCTGCAGACAGATGGGCTGTTTGTATTAGAGAGGAAATACTTGCTCAATAATAACCCTGGTATTATATCTATGAAACCACTTAGTATCTTTCTTTGGCCTAATATCTGTCAGGAAATGCAGATTACTGCTTTGGTTCCTGGTGGCACTCCACCATTTTAATTCTGTTTTGGAGCATTGTGGTCTTGGATAAATGGACATTTCGATAGCAGGTGAAATGCGTGCATACTGAATCATTTTATTATTTTGGGTTGCATAGAAGTGCCCTTGCTCAAAAATAGTTTTTTTCTTTTATAAAATACACAAAACAGGAATGCTGTACCCCTGCTCATTTCCGTACTTACTCAGTCCTCTGGCAGCAGCACAGAGCAAAATGTTATGCAAATACAGTTGAAGGGCTTCATTTAATGTTCAGAAAATCAGCAAATCATTGTTAATGAGAGATCAGTGGAGAATGGCAAGACTCGTTCATTGTGACAGGAAGTCTATGGTAACTCAAATAACCAGTCTTTACAAATGTAGCGAGCAGAAAAAGCGTCTCAGACTGCCTAACACACTTAAACTTCAGATAGCTCAGCTACAAGAAGAGAAGATTATATCAGGTTCTACTGTTGACAGCCAAAGTCTGAGGCAGCATTTGAAGAATGTGTCCTTTTCCAGTTTTCAGCTGTCCAGCTTATAGAATAGACTGAGGAGTTTAAAATGGTGCTATACTTATATTACCAGTAAGGTATTACAGCTTTACTGACAGGCTGTGATAGACATCTTCACATGGCTTTGAGAAACCTCACTTGCTTTTCAAGTCATCCAGATCATTTTGAAATGTCCAATGATAGTAGGCCTAGGTGAATGCTATAATAATGAAGATTTAAAATTTTATTCATCTGAATTCTATATGAAGTAAATGTGTTTATCCCATTGGTTGTGAACATGCTTTCCTTCAAAAATAATTAAGTGAAGCTTCTGAATATGAATATTGCAGTAAATTGTATCTAAATCCATTTCATATTTGATGATCTTGGGTGACTTTTTACCTTTTCAAGGCAAACTGATGTTTTTTTCTGAATCTATTGAAATCTATTGTATGTTATGTTAACTGGCATATGGACATTCCTGTAACTAACAATGTGTCTTAAATACCAGAGTGTTTTGTACTAGATATGCCATGAATAAATGTGCATACAGAGCTATTATACTCAGTTGTGTTCCATAAAAGTGTGTATTGTCTGCTTACAGGACCATTCACTATTATTAGTTACAAATGTGTAGCTTGGCAGCAGGACCATCAGACAGCCAAAAATGGCTTCCATAAATTAGCCAGAGGAATCTGGTCATGAGAAAGAAATTTCTCTAATGCGTGTTACATTGGCCAGTTTATTGAAACTACAGTACATTTACAGCATTTGGCAGACGCCCTTATCCAGAGCAACTTTATCTCATTTACACGACTAAGCAGTTGAGGGTTAAGGGCCTTGGTCAGGGGCCCAACAGTGGCCACCCATCAGTGGTGGGATTTGAACTCATGACCTTCTGGTCACTAGTCCAGTGTCTTAACCAGAAAACTATACTGCCCCCTTGTATACCATATATCATATACCATATATTGTATTTTACTTGAATATATGAATGAAATGATACTAGAATTGGGTTAGAATTTTGTCTTCATCTTAACATGATCCTCTATAAGTGTTTCTTTAATAGTCCTTTTTTCCCTCAGTTTTATTATTAACTTTTTCATACAATACAAAAAAAACAATATTCACTTCCCAAAGTTTCAGCAAATCAACTTGTGTTCATGACAGAATGGAACCAAATATAAGAGTACAACGTAACTGTATTTCTCTGAGAATTAAACTTAAGAAATTACAAAAAATACAGTTCAGCAACAACAACAACAAAAAGGTGGGGGGGGGCAAAAGATAAAGAAAAAGAAAGAAAGTTAAAAAACAGAACCCTGGCTGATTCCATATTGATAGTATATCAGTCAGAACCCAGAAATAAAAAGATACTGGGCATAGTCACTCACTAATAAGTAACAGATTGTAGGCACTCCACCTATGTAATAAAGGGCTACCAAGTATTCCTAAATCTGGAGAAGGAGTCTCTCAATGTATTACAGATCTTTTCTAATTTGACTAATTAAAAAATCTCCCTAGTCTACATGGCAAAAGTGGGCAAGTTAGGTCATTTCCACCATAACAGTGTTTTCAAGGCAACAAAATCTGCTTTACTTTGGGATAATTATAAAGTGGGAGGCGAGAAACAAAAAAGTGCTGTAATTGCAGAAGGTTCAAAAGACATTTCAATGTGGTAAAAATTCAGACCAGAATTTATGCAATGAGGGACATGTCCAGACCATGTGTATACATGACACAGGTTCCTCTTTGCATCTGTTGCAGGTGGGATCAATACTACTACCAAACTTGGATAGCTTAACTTTGATTAGGTGAGCTCAATGCTAAATTTTATACTGAATCAGGCCACGTTTTGTGCAAATAGATGACTCATGAACTCAAGTACAAGTTGTTTCTCCATATCTCCTCTGAAATCACACATTCCAGATCTTCCTCCCACTGAGTCTTATTTTTTAACATTGTGGGTAGGCATAATGAGTGAATATGATTGTAAATAATGGATATTGCACCCTTCAAAGTTGGAAACGGTTTCAGAAAGAAGTCAAGAGATGTGGAAGATGTGGAAACATTGTGATTATGTTACGAACAAAGCTACGAATCTGAAGATACCTGAAGAAATGCTGTTTAGGGATAGAATATTTCTCTGACATTTTGGAAGGATGCAAAAATTCCCTTGGTGTACAAATCTTTTTACATATTAATACCCAGACTAGGCCAAATTGAGAAAGTTTCATCCATCAGGGAAGGTATAAGTGATGGGTTGGCAGCAATCGGGGCCAGAAAGGAAATGGTCTGCAAAGGAAAGTACTGCTTAAACTGTTTCCAAATCTTAACAGTGGACTTAACTATTATATTTTTAGTGGAATGTGAAGAAGAGAAATTAATAGGAGTATGTGCAAGAGATGTCAGAGAAGCTGGTCTGCCACACATTGCTTCCAAAGTTAACCAAGTAGGGCAAAGACAAAGACAAAGTGAGACATATTTGTCACTTGTGCTTGCACACAGTGAAATGCAACCTCCGCATTTAACC
>JAOTRJ010000048.1:9879180-9890010 GCA_028564905.1 Leptodoras praelongus | reverse complement strand
AAACCCACACGGATACGGGGAGGACATGCAGACTCCACACAGAAAGGACCCAGACCGCCCCACCCGGGGATCAAACCTTGGACCTTCTTGCTGTGAGGCGACGGTGCTACCCACCGAGCCACCGTGTCGCCCTTCCTTTCTAATATTTAAAAGCTTTATTGCAGGGATCACTATTGGTATAACCTAAAGTACTGGGGACAAGCCCACCTATATCAAGTCTACATCAAGACCAAGATTTTGGAGGAGGTGAGATGGAGTTGCAACCAAGTCCTAACAAAAAGGTACATGTTTGCCTCTGTTGCCAGCATTATTGTCAAATACACAGCACCAGTCAATACAAAGTGAAAAAGTTCATTATTGTCACTGTGGTTTAAATACATCTCAAGGTTGAGTAGGTTTGCTTTCAGATCTGAGATGAGTAAGTGAAAATATGGTCTTAGAAATATACTAGGTTGACATTTTTTTCTGTGAATGTTACTATACATTGGGCTCTATTTGCTATGCATATTTTAAGAACTCAGTTTTAACCACGTGGTTCAAAATAAGTTATCCACAACTTTACACTCCAATTTCTTGTATCTCCAAACACAATTTCATATCTGGGTTATGTACTTTATAATTGCAATAATATAAACCTTAAAATGTTGAGCTGTAAAAAAATGTCTCCATATCTCAAAACACTCAGAAAATGCAGATGTCATACAGTACATAACAGAATCACAGTGCAATGCAGGCAAATGGTGGAACTGGCATCACTGTTAGACATGCACTATATAGACAAAAGTATTTGGACACCTGCACATTACACCTACAGGATCTTTTATGACATCCCATTCTAAAGCCATATATGCATTAATACATAGTTGGTCCCTCTGCAGCTCAGGGCTCTCTGTGGGCCAGTCTAGTTCTGCCACACCAAACTTACCCTTTCACCCGAAACTGTTCCTACGAAGTTAGAAGCATACAATTGTTCAAAATGTTTTGGTATGCAGAAACATTAAGATTTCCCTTCACTGGAACTGATAACAAGCTTATAGCATTATACTTCCTCCACCAAACTTTATAGTTGGCATAAAAGGTTCTCCTGGTATTCGCCAAACCCTGATCCGTCCATCAGACTTCCAGATAGAGAAGCGTGATTCATCACTGTACAGAACGTATTTCCACTGCTCTAGAGCCCAGTGTCGGTGTGCTTTACCCCACTCCTTCAGATGCGTGGCACTGTGCTTGGTGATGGAAGGCTTGCATGCAGCTGCTCAGCCATGGAAACCTAAAGCACCCGGCACACAGTTTTTGTGCTGATGTTAATTCTATATGAGGTTTAGAACTCTGCAGAGCCAGCAGACTTAGCAGAGCTCTGGCGACTTTTATGCACTATGTGCCCTAGCACTCAGGAACTTCACGTGGTCTGCCACTTCGTGGTTCAGTTGTTGTGGTTCCTAAAAGCTTCAACTTTCAAGTAATACCACTTACAGTTGATCATGGAATATCTAGGAGGGAAGAAGTTTCACAAACTGACTTGTTGCAACCGTGGCATCCTATTACATTGCCACACTCTAACTCAGTGAGCTCTCTAGGTCGACCCATTCTCTCAGAAATGTTTGTAAAGACAGACTGTGTGGATAGATGCTTGATTTTATACACCCGTGGCTATGGGAGTGAATGGAACAGGATCTTGTCCATGGTGTCCATTGGTGTACACACTATACCTACACCTAAATGATGTTTGCTACTAAAGACACAAAAGTGTGTGAAGCTCAGGACTTTTTGCACTGTGCATTTGCAGCCTCTTCTATGTAGCCAGAGAGGTGGAGCATTTGGTTTGAACTGGTTTTAACAGCACTGTGGAAGTTGATTTGGCATGTGTCAAGGAAGCACTGTCAGTTTCTGCAGTTTCCCTTTAGTCAAAAGTTAGTGTTTGGTTTACAGTATTAGTTTCCCAGTAACCTACTACATACTCAAGTGCACTGTATACAGCCTAGTATGTAATCTGACTTCATTTGTTTGTTAAGATATCCTGAAATATAGTGGCATTCCTGTGCCAAATTATGATAATGTGCTTATCGGAATACTACCTAGCATGTTTAGCAGTGTCCTAGCTGTTAGCACTGTTAGAGCTTTTAAAATACAAACTGACTTTGAGTTTCCTGTTTATAATGAATGCTTTTGTTTATGTGTTTCTTTGTGGTGCGTGGGGTTTCTGGAATGCCTTCCTTGTTATGTGAGGAGTCTGCTTTGGGTTGCAGCTCTAGAATGGATTGGTGGCCTACAGCTGTAGAGATGGACTCTCCTTTACTACATACTGTACATTACCTGTTGTTTGTGTTGTTCATCTTATAGCCAAAAAACATGGTGCCACAGTCCATCAGAATTTTGGGGAATTTCTTAGAAAGAGCACAATCTGCATTTTTTGGGCTTAAATTCAAGAGAAAGGAATAGGAAAAAAATGGGCTGATGACAGAATATGTTATGTTTATATGTTTAGCTATAATGTAAGTGATAGTAACGTGATATAACGAACCTGTTCCACATCATTAAATGTAACTGTAAAGAGATAAAACATACACAGTGTTATTTAATACATGAAACATTGCTAGCATTGGCAAACTGCTGTGGTGTAAAGTGCAAATATATGTCTTGCTACTGTAACAATGCAATTTCCTTCAGATTTAATAAAGATCTATCTATCTATATATCTATCTATCTATCTATCTATCTATCTATCTATCTATCTATCTATCTGTCTATCTATCTAAACATAGCACAAAAAGTAAGGAAATTTGTGCTTGGTAGATTATTTCTTTGTTGTAACAATGCTTCTTGTTAATTTCCCTTTTAAATGGTGCCACATTTGTGAGGAACATGCGTTTGTGGGATGAGCAGCAGAGCTGAGTATGTGGGTTGCACCCATGAAAAATTTGCCAAATGCTCTCTGGGCATGCTGTTCGTGCCAGAGTGACCAACACAACCACGTTGACTGACTTGTGACAAATGCTGGTTGAAGAATGGGATGCCGTCCCACAGCAGTGTGCAAACAGGTTGGTGACCAGCATGAGGAGGAGGTGCCAGGCTGTTGTGGCTGTGTATGGTTCTTCCACACTCTACTGAGGCTCCTGTTTGTTAAATGAATAAATTGTTAAATTGCAAATATGTCTTCTTTCTTCAAACTTCAATCATCCTGTCCACCAAACACCGAACGTGTCAATGGCAGAATAAGCTGTTTGCCAATGGTGGGCACAACCCACATTATCTGCTCTACTGCTCATCCCACAAATGCATGTTCCTTACAATCTTGGCAGCATTTAAAAGTGAAATTAACAGGCTTTCCAACAGTATAAGATTTATTGCCAAGAAGCATTGTTACGACAAAGAAATAATTTACCAAACACACATTTCCTTACTGTTTGTGCTATGTTTATATATCTAATTGGGACACGGCCCTGGAGAGGGTTGGAGGCGCATTAATACTTAGCGTAGGCTAATTTGCTTGGATGTATTTGGTTGTAGGAAGTGTTTTGGGAAATTAAATGTTGTTCATGGGTAAGGGAAGTGTCTCGGCACAGACTGAACTTCATACAGGAGCACTGAGATTGTGTAAAATTAAATAGACGAGTAATAAAACGAACCAATTGTTATGATTGAAAAATTGCAAAAACAAACAAAAAAACCATACAGGACAACCTTGAAATGAAGTCTCATATGTTGGCAGTTCCAACATACATCCCAAGCAGGTAACTTGACCTAAAAGTTGACTTCCTCTAAAACCTATATGCAAGAAGATGCACACCGTTTCCCAACAACAAAGCCAGCTCCCTGGCTTACAGCTGCCACATCGTCACGGAGTAGCTCAGACAGACCATGGAGGGGCAGGAGTGTAATTAAGGAGTGCTCAGTGTTCAGACACGTATTTGCCAACTGTCTGCCCAATATTTGTCAACGGTCAAACAATGAGTTGTGACTGACAAATCGATTCAGACAGGATCTTTAGTCACATGCAGTATGAAAATCCCATCAGCCCTGCACGTATTAAACCACTCTCAGCCAAATTGATTAAGTTCTTTGAGGCTCAGAAAAAGAAAAGTGAAAGAATAGTGAGCTTTGCTGGCATTCTTTGCACCCCGCAATACCCAAGACCCCACATTGCAATGCATATCAATGCAAAAAACACCTCAACAGGCTCGACATACCGATTACCCCTGGCTTATTGTGCAGTACTAGCCAATTGTGTCTCCGTAGGCTACTATTGTGCAGTGCAGAGACATCCAAACCTCCTGCAGTGCTCTGATTGTCCTCTATAGTTTAGCTCCAACCTGCATCTATCTGACGCATCTGATTCAGCTCGCTAAAAACTCTAATTATGTTTAGATTACAGGTTGGAGGTAAACTGAAGGAAACAAGCTCTTGGGAAGCTATTGAGAGCTGTGCAGCAGAGTAGTGCAGTGCGTGGGTTTATCAGCAGCTCAGCCTCATGCTTTAAAAGGAGAGCGAGCGAGATGAGCACAGGGACACGCACTGCTCTCGCCTCTAGGGGTCCCCCAAGTAGAGATGGGGGGATGCAGTCATGCATCCTGTGTCACCTGCACTGATTTCTGTTGCTACTTTATTTTTAATGTATGCTCAAATTACCCGAAGAATATGGGCAAGGGGTGCACTCTCAAACAAAAAGGGCATTAAACTGTAATAGTGTATACCTGTTTTGTTTTGTTTTTTACATTCAGTGTGTATATTTAGCCTAGAAAGACATTATTGTATATGCACATAGTGCACTTCAATATAAGGAGTCGTTATGGTCCAAGTATGTTAAAAGTCCCCGCTTCCAGGTGAGGGATGCTTATCAATGGTATAAAAGATAAGGCTCACAGTGCAGCGACAAGGAAAGTTACAGTTTAGTATCATTTGTTTCTGTAGGCAAAATCACAGTAAGCAGTTTCGCCACCTAATTACATATAGGACATAGCTGCATTTGCAGAATATCTGAATTGTTCCTTGGTGTAAAATTAAAGGCCATACAGTATAATGTCATGACTATATTAGCTTATTTCCTCTAAGTGGAATACTAATACATGAGGGATTTAGTTTAAATACCTTCTTGCCAACAAGGGTGATTTAAATGTAACATTAACTAATAATAATAATAATAATAATATAAATAATAATAATAAGAAGAAGAATAAGATGGTTGTAAGTTTAAATCCAATCATTGCCAGAGGGTCACTGTTAATCCTTCAGACAATGGTTAGATATAAACTTACAACCATGTTGTGACAGAAACTTAAACATTGAGCCTATCCTGCCCTGAGTGTTTATTTTATTTATTTTATTTTATTTTATTTTATTTAATTTAATTTAATTTTTTTATATTATGGGCAGGATTAGGTTCAGTGTCTACGTTTCTGTCTCAGCATGATTGTAAGTTTATATCCAATCATTGCCAGAAGGTCGCTTTTGATCTTTGAGACAATCCAAGCAAATTTGCTTCCATGCTGTCTTCTTCTTCCTCTTCTTCTTCTTCTTTTTCTTTTTCTTTTTGCACTGTACACCTGAGTGCATGAAAATAATATTGAATTTAAGGAATATAAGTTCACCCATAGTGTCTGTAGGATTACATTAAATGCTGAACTTCCTATCTGAGTCACCCCAAGGCAAAACCGTTGAATAATCATCATTACGTTTCAAGGCAAAGTTTCCTGAAAGTCAGAGAAAAACATGTCTCCTTCAATAAAGGAAAGGAAAGCAAATGAAGGAAAATGAAAGAATTCTTGCTTTTTTAAATGACAAAAATAGTTGTGGTTTGTGGTTGTTGATTCATGGAGGTGCCTGACCTCCTGGGTTTTCTGTTACTCTTTTCCCATGTGGTGCTGTTCAACCCAGGTCACTGACCTTTGTTTTTCTGCATGAAGGAAGTACGAATGCTGCAGTCAGCATTTAGGGTGCACTCATCACAATGACTCATCTGGACCATCTAATCTACCTCTATTGTGATTTCTGTTAAAAGGACTGTTTTCAGTTGCTTGGCAGATGTTGCTCCTTTTAGAGATTGAAAATGCACTCAAAAGGGCCTGAAAACATGACCCTATAAATCATGAGTGATAACACTGCAATGAGATAAAGCTCAGACTTTACAGAAATGACAATCCAATCCCACTATATACATTGACGTGATTGGGAAGAGCACTTCAATTTAAGAATTGCCATCTCAACCCAGTAATGTAATGTTTCAGGAACAAAGGGACATGTTCGTTTATGACCAATTGCTATGGGTAATTACACTCATTTTACAAATAGCATGGGAAGTGTGTGTGTGTGTCTGTGTGTGTGTGTGAGAGAGAGAGAGAGAGAGAGAAAGAGAAATAGAGAGAGGGTCTAGTGTAGGCTTTTCCATCAGTGCCTTTAAGTGAAGTGATGTCTCTAGAGAGGAATAGAAGCCTGGAACAATGAGACTGAGTAATTTCACAACGTCCACAGTAGCCATATCTGAAATGATGGTGATTGTGCAGCAACAATGCAGAGCCCATTTACAGGATTTCTTCCTGCATATCTTGAGTGATCCTTAATACATTCCTGTGGAATGATTAGCTGTGAACAAAAGCACTTGCTTCCTCTGTAGGCTGCCCCTGCAGATTTTGTTAATTTGACTTTAATGTCATAAAGTGAACCACTGAAAAATGTTAATGTAATATATTTCATTAACCCCTTGCATGGTTGTATATAGTGATGGGGAAAACACCACCTGAACTGAGTCTGAGTCAAGACCGAGACTTTGAAGGAAGTTGAGACCAAGACATAAAAAAGTCTTTTTTTTGCCTTCATCTCCAACAGACACTTAAGTACCAGAAAAACTGGTATAGCAGTTAATACTTGGTAGGTCCCCCACGGGATCACAGGGGGAACGTCGCACAGTCCTCACGATGATGTTTGTTAAGGCCCCAGCGCTGAATTCTGATGTTACTTGAGGCAGTGTTGCACGGCTATCACATGAAACGATTCTTGCCTGAGTCTTTTTACAGCCACGCTGCTCTCATAAGTTTGAGGTTTTGCTGGAATTCTTGTAGTGACATTAAACCCTTGAAATGATAATACATAAAAATCCAAACTTTGCTTCTGCCTTCGAAATGCAATGACCCTTCTGACAAGTTCCATCTATTGAACCCCATTGAAAGTCATGAAATCATGATAACTTGCCATTCTCATGGTGGAAACAGCTCTAGAAGCCACAAAAATGTTTTTTTCTACTGTGATGGAAAAAAATGGTGTCAAGGTCTCCCTCTAAACTTATGAGTCTAACCCATGCCACTCTAGTCCGACACCGATTCAGCATAGAGTAGAATTGCTTTAAATTCGGAGACGAGACCGACTAAGTGAAAAGGCAGTGTCGGGACCCAGACTGGACTCCAACGCTACTTTGTTTACTTAGAAATTGCCCTGATGTCCACAGTGACTCAGAAAACATCATACGTTCAGCTCCTTTAAATGAGAGAGTACTGGATGCCAGTTGTGATCTAATGCTGGACATGCCAAAACTGGCCTGAGATGACAGACTTGTTTTGTTTAATTTTTGCAACTGTGAACCATCATTACTAATAAAATAGTAATTAACATGAAGAACCTTTAATATTCAGGCACATGTTGGTATAAATGACATCATGAAAAGCTAATCCATGTGACTGGCACATGCAATGTAAAAAAAATGGAAAAACCTAAAGGTTGGCTTGTTTGCACCTATAAACATGACAGTCTCCATCTAAAATCTTAGTGTGATTTAGTAAGCTCAGCCTTGCCTGGTGGTTCACATCGTTCTTCATTCTGTTTGGCAGAAGATTCAAATCTCATTATATTTTCTGAAGACAAACAGTGTTTAAGAACGTACTCAATTCACTGGCAGCAATATTGTAATAGGGACAGCTGTAACGGTTATGGACTAACTAACTGGCAAAGAAAGTTAGCCTCTAAAACTCTCAGCTTATCATTCATATATTCCACAGTGGTCCTTAATTCTCAGATCTGGTTGCTTTATTGTCAGCATGCTCTGGCAATAGTGCTGACTATAATTCAAATTACAGATTAATATTAATGCACTCGCTCTATTATCTCATCGTTTTTTTGTAGCAACAACTCACACACTGACTTGAATGGTTGATGCTCTACATACCGTACTGTGCAAAGGTCTTAGGCATCCTGTTGCTTTTAGGTACAATGTTTGTTATTGATGGTGTTTTTTGGAGTTCTGTATTATTGAGGGAATACAAAAAGATTTTATATTTCCAAATATTACTTTTCAAGCAAAAAAAATTAAACATTACACAAAGATGTTTGTATATGAGTAACCAAAGGGGATTATGCATTACGGTTTCTCAGTAATGTGACATCTGTGTTTTTTGGCATATTAAATTTGAGAGAGAAAGAGAGAGCTAGAGAGAGAGAGTGAGAGAGAGAGAGAGAGAGAGAGAATGGTGAAGGAATGGAGGCTCTCTATGGATGGAGGCGTTCCTGCTTTGTCTTTACTGTCTTTCAGTTGAGGTAAAATCTCTTATATATGATGTTCAGGCCCAAAGAAACCCCTCTGTATTACACATGTCGAATGGGGACCTCCATTTACATTTACAGCATTTGGCAGAAGCCCTTATCCAGAGCGACTTAGATTTATTTATACTTACATTTACACCACTGAGCAGTTGAAGGTTGAGGGCCTTGCTCAGGGGCCCAAGAGTGACAGTTACATGTGAACTCACAACCTTCTGGTCAGTAGTCCAAGGTCTTAACCACCCACAGTCCACTACCATCATGTTTTTGCAGCCAGTGGACAACTATAAGAATATAAAAAAGTACAGATTTAATAGGTGAATATAATAATTACAGACTCATTATTTAAATAGGTATATTGATATTTTTAATTGGAGATTAAGCATTTTATTCCTGAACATTTGAACTAAAACTGCCATTAGATTCAAGTTGCCGTATTTACAGCCTGACTTTTAACAATAAAACTTTATAACTCTATAAAAACTAATCACTTTGATAATTGTGGCTTGTGATTTCCAGCACTGTAATAAATTCTTTTTAAATAAGTGGGTGCCCTGGGCTGGCTACGCTTCCTGGATTCCACATTGAGAAGCATGGCTGCAGAATAATAAGCTTATGAATTAAACCAAGCGGTATCTACTAAGTAATATAATAAAAGTCAGATGAAAAGTTCAGTAGAGAAATGACCTGAATCAAGAGGAAAGCAGAATCTCACTTCCTTATCGATACTAAAAAAAAGGAAGGAAACCAAGAAGGCTTTAGTTCCATATTATTTTCAGACTGGATTTGACACTTCTCCTCTTTCAGTACACACAGTTTTTTTTTTTTTAAAATCAACCCCTGAATTTTAATTATAGCCTAACAGTCATCGTTCTCATTATCACATCTGGCTGCTGTCTGTAATTATTCACCCAAGAACGGTGACATTTGATCGCTTTCTGCTCGGATGGCATAAGCACACACCTTATACGACAGTACAATACATCTGTGTGGTTTTTTTCTCTTCTCAGCCAGCTGTTAAATCCACAGAAACGTTTAACAAAAACATTGTTCTCCTCTGGCACTGTAGCAGATCAAGGTGGAAAATAATTTGGGGAACAAAGAGCAGGAAAGCGAGGAAAGGAATTAACTTAGGAATATTTGGAATATTGCCACTCGGTTTTGACATGTGTGCAAACAAGAGTGTTTTTTTTTTTTTTTCCCCCAGGAGCTTCCCCTAATTCAGACATATTCTAGCAGTGTGGGTGGAGAGAGAGAGAGAGAGAGAGAGAGAGAGAGGGAAGACGAAAAACAACAGGATGAGAATGCGTTCATTAGAAAGAGAAACATTCGCCACCATGACATGTGCTGAAGCGGAGACTGTGTGTATATAAATATGCATAACCTAAGGAGATATGGAGACCGACTCTGGAGAGGGAGGTGCATCTGATGGCTTGTGAATTAATGATGAAGCATGTGTCTATGTCTATGTATGTGCGTGTGTGCATGTGTGTGTGTGTGTCCATGAGCCTATAGGTAGGAAGAGAAATGGGATTCAGAATAAAAACCGTTTCTCTCCTGACCTTTTCACTTCAAATTAGTCATCATCCCCAATGTCCTCATGGTCCTGAATAACAAAAGAAGCCATGCAATCACTGATTTTTAATAAGGTGACCCTGGGAGCATTTACAGTGACTCAACAGACAGATTGCACTGATTTATATTTCAGATCAGCCTCTGGAGATGTTACAATCTTACAACAACATACAGTCGTGTAATATTTTGATTTATATCACAATGCGGTCGAATTCTCAATCCGATTGGTCAGAAGAGGCTGTAACTATGACTGTCTATAACAGCAGCTCAGATGAAATCACAGGCTTGTTTTAATACCTGGATTTTCCAATCCCTGTATCTATGCTACACTCATTTATATGTAGTTTGGTTAGTCTGCATTCTCTAAAAATGGACTTGACAAATGATTTGTTTAAAATGAAAGCTTCCTGGATGGAGATGTTTATTTAATATTTATGGATGTAGTCTTTGGGGTCAGCACTTTAAAGGTCAGTCGTTTCCACTATGGGAAAGTCTTTTTGATTTTGGACTTCCCAGGTTTCTCGGTAACATGACAAGTTGTGTTTTTTTTCTTCTTCACTTTTTAATTTCATGGGAAAAGAAATAAGGGCTGAGGGGGAAACGGCTGCTTGTAATGTTAGTTGATTTAACATAAGTTATAACTATATATATAGAGTATAGGCCAAAAGTTTGGACACACCTTCTCATTCAATGCGTTTTCTTTATTTTCATGACTATTTACATTGTAGATTCTCA
>JAOTRJ010000048.1:8835882-8853653 GCA_028564905.1 Leptodoras praelongus | reverse complement strand
GGCCACCAGGCTGGTCCAGTTTAGCCATGAAACCTCCCACACTAAAATGACAGGTGTTTCAGTTTCATTGTCTAACCAATGTATAATGATGACTTAAATTAATAAAGAAAAGCTAAACGTCCCATGACAACACTGTAGACTGACACGCTTGCTTTAAATGTCCTTCCAGACCCCAGACAGGATGTAGGCATCACTCTGAGCTCCTGTTCAGACTTACAGTCAGAGCCGAATGTCCGAGCATCCTTTCTCCTGAGTGAGTTCAACCGCATCCTTGCGTTCAGCATTACAGAGGATTTTATCATTGCCAGAGACTAAAGTCATACATGTGTGATCTACAGGGCAATCCATTGATGAACTTTATCTATCTGTGGATCTCTTTCACAACGGAGTTGAAGTAATCCACCATGATGAGCCCCTCTGCTTACCCAATTTCCCTCGTTTCACTTTCTGCGGGTACAAGAGAGGAGGTATGACTCCGTTTCTTGTGATTTGTGTACAGAGCAACACTTTCACTCATGCTTTCGGGGACAAAAAGGAAGCAAACTATACATAGCAGAGGGAGGGAAAAAAATTGTTAATGTACATGATTGGACATTTATGACCACCTTAAAAATTTCTTTATGCTCTGATGTATATGCATTTATTTATACACAGCTGCAATCATGGTATTGTGAATATAAAGCTTTATACCAGACATAGCTATCATTTAAATTCATTCATTCATTTTCTTAACCACTAATTCCTTTTCAGGGTCATGGGAGAGCCGGTGCCTAACCGGCAGAATAGGGTGCAAGGCAGGAACAACCCTAGACAGGGCACCAATCCATCATAGGGACTCACACACACACTCACACACACACACTCACTAGGGCCACTTTAGAGACACCAATCAACCTAACGTGCATGTCTGTGGACTGTGGGAGGAAAACGGAGAACCCGGAGTAAACCCACACAGACATGGGGAGGACATGCAGACTCCACACAGAAAGGATCCAGACCGCCCCACCTGGGGATCGAACCCTGGACCTTCCGAGCCACCGCGTCGCCAATCATTTAAATTAAATATCTAATTTTATCTTTTCCTTCACATTTTTGTCTATTTGGTCTTGCAGTGACATTTTTAAGAGTTCCAGCAGTGTCCAGCGTTTGCTATTGAGTTTAACTGTAATGAATTTAAATGTTGCTTCAGAAGTACATTATTTTATGTCTTCATTCATAAACCAGCCATTTTAAATAATTAAGATAGGCACTCGGTATCATAAATACTGATGTACGATTTGAAGTAGGTTTACAGAACACGGTTAAAACAGTGTCTGTCATCACTTATTTGTTTCGTGAACTTTTTTTTGGATATGTTTCAGAAATGGTTACTATCCAGAAGTTTTTGCCAGGGTTGAAGATTCCAATGAAGGTCTGTTCGGTTTAAATGGCATGGCATTTTTTTTTTATCTCTGTCTGTCTGTCTGTCTCTCTCTCTGTCTCATTATTATCCTGACTTTCTCCCCTTTTGTCCCTCTGCAGGGTCTCTACAACTTTAAAGTGCACATCATAAACCAAAATGGCTTCCTGATTGCTTGTGTGAATGCCACCGCTGCATTTCAGTGACATCTGAAAAAAAAAAAAACGAACGGTTAGGATTGTATATTATCTGAATTTTGTTCACTACATACTGTCCTGACTTGAACAAACAAACAAATGACTTAAATAAAAGGTTTTTAATACTAATATTGGATTGGATTGGATTGGGTTAGATTGGATTGTAGCATTACTAATCCTTACCAAAAGATGGCACCACTAACCTCTTTAGCTGTCAATGGTTAATTCAAACACTCCCTTTCCTCTTATGTAGCATACATATCCAGGATCTCTGATACACATCAGACCGGGTTTATTCTTCAACTTGCTTCATTTCATTTTCAGGCACTTTTCTGGCTTTTCTTAGAAAAAAATAATCTTATTTGGGTTAACGAGCTATCCTAAGCTGATTCCTTTGGCTGCTAAATGATGAATTAGCCTAACAAATGCTCATATTCATCCCTTGCTTCATTCTATCACCCCCCCCCCCACACACACACACACACACAGTGAGTGATCTGTAATGATGATCTTAACATGTTCTACATCACAGTTCCACATTCCCACTGCTTCACCAACCTACTCTGTTTGCTCCTGATTGATTTAATTTCCAATTGAATCCAAAGGAATTTGTACCTCTGGCAACAAACAACGAAAACAACACCTAGCGAGTTATTCCAATTATATCGTATTATATGTATTCTCAGAACCAGAACCACACATGGACATACACCACACATACCCACACGCCAGCTTTGCTTATTGTTTGTGATCAATGATCATATTAAACAGGCTCGGTGATCAGTGACGTGAACTAATACAGTACGTTTTATCTCTTTTTAGTAATGTGTGCTCAGGGGAGAATACGGCCTTGTTGTGTGAATTGCTACAACATTTCAGACATGGAGATTAATCCACATGACAATAAATGAGGCAAGAAAGATCTCAGAAATCAGGAGAGGGGGATTGTGTGCATTGTGTGATCACCTAGCAATAAAGCAATACACTTCTATAAGTGGATCGTAGCAAGTCTCTGTTATTTGGTTACACACACACATGCAACGTTACTCAGTAATTAAATCATCCTTTTCATGGTGCTTTGATTGTATGGAAGTATTTAGAGGAAAATAGGAAACAGTGAAACACTGTTAAACATGTTTAACCAAAAAGCACTAATGAGTCCTGGTTAATATTTATTTTTTTACTTACTAATGACTTTAGTCAAGTTAAGTTCAAAAGGTTTAAGAGACACAGAAGACGTGATGCATTCAGACCTTAACACAATGCACTCAATTTGGTCAGGAAGGACCTGAAATTAAATAAACGGTTGTGCTAGAGTTTTGTTATGCAGCTACATGGTGCATGGCTGCAAGGCAAAACACATGGAGACAAACCGGTTTATGTGACCCCCAACACACACACACACACTCACACACACACACACACTCACTTTCTTAGATCTTTAGGGGAACAAAAGCACACCACACATTTAAAGTCACAGAGGTTTTTACACTTTTTTTCACAAAGTGCTGCATACATTTAATAAGGAAGACTTGCTTTATTGTACACATGCAGTTATATATATTTTTATATAAATATGCCTGGGTTATTTTGTGTATCCCAGTATATCTGACTGAATTCATATGACTGAAATTTGAGCAAAATTGGTTCATTCATGGCTTTTATATACAACATGCTGAACAGTAAAGCACTTTGGGATACCAAAGGCTACCTTAACAACTAACAACAGTTTCCATAAGAATTGAGACGCTGGACGAAACCTAGAAACGGGTTTTTTTTGCGACTGGGCTCTAACGTGGGATGCTCTCAAAGTTTGCTCTCCCCTGTGAGAGGTAGCTGCTCTTTCAGCCTCAGTTCATGGAGGATAAAGGAAACCTTTTGTTGCTTGTTCCTTAGCAACAGCGTTGCATTTGGGAGCTGTGGCAACAGGTCAATAAATAACATCACTCTCAAGTTTCCCTCGCCTTCTTGGACATTCATCATGTCTTCTGTTACTTTACAGGAACTTTGTGGAATTGTAGCATGGTATTATTAAATGTTTTGTTTTTTCGTAACTTATGGTGCTTCTGTATGGTATAAATAAATGAATAAATAAATAGGCTACCACTTTGTGAAGTTACTCCGTGAGCTCTACTACAATTCACAATGGAAATAGAGCTCACTAAGTTTATTCTGCATTTCTTTGCATCACTAAAACAACGTTCAATAGTAGAATTAGACTGGAGGTTCGGGTAGAACGGTGTATATAACGTTTACATCTTTTATAATGTTTTAAAATCATTACTAAAGCAGAGCACAGATAATACAGAGCTGATGCACAGTTCAAGAAAGGACTTTTATCCAAAAACAACAACAATGTACTAGCCTACACTTCATTTTCACTACATCCACATCCATGTTTACTCATGTACACTGCAAATACTTTACTTATTAAATTTAATGTACTTAAAAACTATTTATGAATGTATTTCTAAATTCTTGCTTTTCATCACACATCAATGGTTACCAACGATAAAGCATCGAACGCACTTACGAGTCTTAAATCTGCTTGGTAAAGTGATACATAGAAAAAAAGTATGTACAGTATATACGTGAAGAAATATACCATGGGCCCAATATGAAAGTGCATGCAAAATGAAAGTACATAGACCTAAGGGTTTAATCTAATCAACTATCATACAAGAAGTTGCACAGTATGTTGGGTGTTGATAAGCTGGTACGGTTTCTTCATTGCAGATCATTGCTGGACATCATTTCAGTGAGCAGAATTAGTCCTAAAAGGTTGATGATGCATGGTGTCATTTTCACTGAATAGTATAAATTCAGAACCTTGTATTTGTTGACCCCTGCTGTTCAAGAAAGAAATGAATAAATAATAATGCTGCATGCACATGCAGTTACTCGTTATTTACATAATAGACAAGTGGGATAAAATGAACCCTGTACAGGATTTCAAATACAATCCCCTACTTAATCATGCCAGTGAATTTAGATGGTTCAGTCACAGAGAAATGGACTGAATGGACTGAATGGACTGTGTAAACAGGGATTAGTAAACAGAAATGTACTAAACTGGATCTCTCTTTTTTTAGTGAACGTATAAACGACTTTCAAAACACTTTCAATACAAAAGTTTGTGTGAGCATCTGATAAAATGGCCTCTTGTGGAACCTGTTTGGTCCTGCACGCTCAGGTAGGGAGAGCTGCCAGCGTCGGAGATGGAAGAAAATAAGGGGGAGGCTCTGCTCTGGGGGTTGCCAGATTGTTACTTTTAATCCTTCTTGCCTTACTTTTGCTCTATTTAATTTGTGAATAGTTTTATACTCGTAGATTCGTCGTTCATATAAATGTTCCTGGGAGTAACTTGATTTCAGGATTGGCTTTAAACCGTGTTTGGGGTAACGAGTCGGGATTAGGGGGCATTTGGCAACCCGGGTCTCCGTGGCTTTTCGCCTAGTTGATGAGCTGTTAGACACGTGGATGGATGGGGGGCTGTATCGTGCACTGAAATGGAAATTTGAGCATTGGGTCTGAACTCTGAACTGAACAATCCAGCGCTTTAAAAAAAACTTTTTTTTCTTTCTTAATTGACAGAACCATTGGATTATAGGAGTAGGTACCTCATGGCAAGCTTGTGCACATCATCACCATCATCACTTTCTTTCTTTCTGTCGTTCTTTTGTACAAGCGCACGTCCACGTGTATACAATAAGAGCACGTTAAATAAACATGTCACGTATGAGGAATCATTTCCCCCCCATTAATGATGTGTAATATTTTTGACGCACAAAGTTTATTAATAGGGGTTGATGGGATATAAAGTAAAGGCATAGTGGCTGGACGCCACAGGTGGGTTGCTCTTTTATTGTTTGAGCAACTTGAGTTTCCTATTCTTTCACTTACACACACACACACACACACACACACACACACACACACACACAGAGAGAGAGAGAGAGAGAGAGAGAGATGCTTGGAGCAGCCTCGGTCCCCTTGGAGACTCCGGCAGGAGCGCAACACGTGATGAGAGAGAGACACCGAGCGAGAGCGAAAGAGAGAGAGAGAGCGAGAGAGCCGAAGAGGACGCGCGGTGAGAGAAGAGAAGAGAGGAGAGGAGAGGGGGAAGAAACCCCGAATTAAACTGAATATTTCCTCTCCTCCCACCCTGACACACCTCGTTCTCCTGCTGTGGAAGGATCCAGAAGAAGAGCAGACCAGAAAACACGGACTTAACGAACTTTTTGCACATCCTCGCGAAACGCCATTTTGATTCCTCTCCGGAACAGCTTTGCTCTCTCTCTCTCTCTCTCTCCTTCTCTCCCCCCTCCTCCTCTCTCTCTCTCTCTATCTCTATCTGTATCTCCTTCTCTCTTTCTCTCCCTCTTTCCTTCACCCATCATCACTCCCTCCTTTCACAACCTCACTCGCTCACCATCATCACCGCCATCATCACCATCATCATCCTCATCATCCTCATCATGTCGCGACGAAAGCAGCTGAACCCCAACAAAGTTAAATGTAAGTTACTTTTCTTGCTTTTGTACGCGCTGGTAATGTCGTGAAAGCTTTTTAACTGTTTTGGGGAGGGTTTGAGTAGGCAGAAAAGTTTATCTGGAGTTTCTTTCTCTCTCTCTCTCTCTCTCTCTCTCTCCTGTTTGGCTTCCTCGTTTCGCCGAGGACCTGATGCTCATCCGCAAACCAGTCTTTGACAATGATAAGCTGACACTTTGTACACATACCGAGTAATTTATTGACGCCGTGTGGAAACTTTGTATCCGTGTGGAAACTTTGTATCCGTGTGGAGGTCTGAAGGCAGGCTGAGTGCTCACTACCACCACCACCACCACCGCTGCTACTAACTCCCCACCCCACCTCACCTCACCTCACCGGAGCATCCGTATCTCCGTGCGCCTTTGCACTTTGATCCCACACTTTCATTACGATCATTTTATCCATCTTCTTATTACTTCACCTTTATAAACCTTTATAAACCTTTATATCCACACTGCCATTGACCCATCTATCCAAAACCTGCCTTGTTATTATGCTTTAAAACCCATTTTATTTTTGTCTTTATTTTTTATTTTGTAAACATTTCTAATAAATATTTAGGCGTTTAATACTTTAATGCTGGAGTATGAAATTTCATGACATAACACGACTCTTTAAAAAAAAAAAAAAAATTTTATTTATATATTTGTTTTGGATATATGGTCACAAGTTATTATTATGATTATAGCTGCTTTAAAGGAATGGATGAGGACGTGCTCTAAATCGCACCCTAGCGCACTAAGTAGCGCGTCCTTCCTAGATGGAGTCCTGCCCAGACGTAGAGAACTTATTCAGTCGAGTTGTGTGTGGTTTAGGACGTGGCCTGTGGTCTCTGGGGAAACGGCATCGCCTGAGCTAAATTCGGGATGCCTGGTTGCTAAGTGGGGAATATTTGCGGTGTTTGAAAGCGCTATTGCTGGCGATGGAGATTAGGCGATGTTGTAAGGTTTTACTGGTGAAACCGGTCGTTTAGTTGGCCATTCTGGGAGGAGGAGGAGGGAGGAGGGAGGAGGAGGACAGATCCGGATGAGCAGTTCACATTCCATTACGAAATTCAACACTGCATGAGAGAGCAGGCCTGTAGCAGAAGTGCGCACACGTTATGCATACAGCAAGCACACCATGAGCGCGTTTTGTGTTTTCTTCCCAAGTTCTGCTCATTTAGTCTCCCTGCATGCTGTATTGTAATGTTTTCCCTGCTCCAACACACCTGACTCAACAGATCAGCTCATTCCTGGAGGCTCCAGTGAGGTTAAAGTGTGTGTGTGTGTGTGTGTGTGAGAGAGAGAGAGAGATCAGCATGTGCATCAGGACATCTATTAGTCTTATAAGTCGGAATGAAATAATCCTCTGGGATGACACTTAACATAATTTAAGGAAGCTAAAAAAAAAAAAACTTTGGATGAGGAGGAAAAGCGTATCAAGCTTAGAGAAACTGTGAACATTCTGATACTTAAATACCGAGTACCGAGAACAGTTGCTTAGTAAACTAATCGCTCCTTATATAAGATAAAACATATAAGTAGTATGGTCTAAATATGTCTTATATGTTTCTTTATCTCTGATGGAAAAATGAACTTTTCGGTTGACTGCATGTATGCCTCGCTGCACTCATACGGACCTCACCAGAGTTCGCTTGGAAGCCGACTGAGAGTTTCGCTCAGACACTCCCGGACTGGTTATGTCTGCTGTGTTGTCACCTGTCCAAACTTACTGATCCAAAGAAGAAATCGCACCACGTGTTGATGGTTTTAGACTCACTAAACGCTGCGTATGTACGTCCCAAGAAGTGCAAACGTGCAATAACGAGATACATAACTCTATAGAATGGAGTGCAGCACCTCTCAGATACGCAAATTCTCACATTGAGAAAGGTAATCGATCCAGCATGTAAAACCGGTAGTTTTGAGAGGCTGAAAGGGAAGGGTCTTGCTGTGTAATCCACACCCTCAAGTGTGTTGGGATCCTGATCGATCCGGCACTCTTGGATAATGCAAAACATTTTGTGTAAATTACGTTTTGTTGTTGCTGTTTTCTTCAATATAAACCATGTTGACTTGGAGGAACTGCAGCAGCGATCAAGTGAGGACATGCAAATTTGAACTGAAGTGACAGGACCAAGAGCCTGTACTCTAGTTCCTGTATTACAAAAAACACACTGCGATGGGAAACAATAGGTGCCGAACGAATTAAAACGAAACCAGTCCTCCAGATCTAGCCTTGATGCAGAGAAGTGTACCTTTGATTGCAGTTGTTTGCGATCGCGGTGGCCTCCGGGGCCGTTAAACTAGTCTAGATAACAGCTTTTTTGTTGTTGTTAAACTTCAGCTGTTTTCATCCCATAGAATATTTTTTTTTGTTTTTTTTTTTTCGTTGCTGCCTGGGTGCTGCTGGCTCTCCGTTTTTATCATTGTGAGCTGTGTTTGGGTGTGCAGGCCTAGGCTGGATGTGGCCTGCTCCATTGTGAGGTCTGTTGACAAAATATACAAATCACATGTTTCTGCTGAGAGGAACAATACCGCCGGAGCCGAGTGAGAGTTCAACTCGAAATCCTCCTATACGCATCCTTGGATACGCCATTAAGAGAGGGCGAGAATGAACTTGTAAATATGTATGGTAAGCTTTCGGTGCACAGGTGATGCTAAGATGAAAACGCGTGTTCATTAACTAAAACCTGCAGGACAAATATGTAAGCCGAGGTACAGACAGCTGTCACAAAACAAGTGTATATACACGCCGGGATTTCTTCTCAAAGACAAACGTGTTTATGTAGTTATAGTGTGTGAGAGATCTCTAAAGGATCTCCGTTTCTGTTTAGACTAGTTAATTAAATACACCTCTTCCCTGTAGGGATTCAGAATTACCCAGGGTACAGGCATTAGCAATTCCTAATTCATTTAAAGTAAAATCCCCAGACGCCCAGCCTGCTTATCCACCCCCCCAACCCCCTTTTTTAAGGCAGCTAAACAATTGCTGGGTATCACTTTGCATCTGGTTATTACATAGAGCACAGGATTTACATGGACTGTTTGCTTTGTTATTCATTACTTTTTTTTTTTTGCATCTGAAAACAAATTCAGTTTTTGCACCTAGTGAAGAGTGCTTTGTCAGGCTGATTATTTTATTAAAAACAAAAAAAAAGAAACAAGATTACAATGATCTCAACGAAACCTAGAAACGAATCTGAGAGTTTCAGATAGTATATCTCCTCTCTTTAGGGTTTCGGAATGTCTCTTCTGATTCAGAAGGTCCTGCGTTGCCCCCGGGGTATTGATGAGCTGGCCCTTTGGCTCCCAGGCTATATTTATCTTGCCTTTTTTAGATAAGATTATATTCCTTCTCACTGACTGCATAGAGCGGATGCAGGGACTGAACTTGTAGGAGAACATGGGATGGGATGGGATGGCGCATAAATCAAAAGTAGACACTACGGAGTTTTACTGATGAAGTAAACCATAAACATATGAAAAGTGAAGCTGGTTTGATTCTTGATTTTATGTTTTATGTTTAAAATAAAAAAAAAAAAAAAAAAAAAAAAGAGTCATGCAAGCTGTTAGAAGAAACGCCGTAGTCAAATTGGTGATTAATTGCTTGTTGCCGAAGCCATTTGAACGCACACATAACAATAGATTAACGCATACGTCCATCTGACGTAGCCTGTTGCTGAACTGAAAAGCTGATTAATTTGTGTACTGTATGAAACCTGTGAAATAAGCATGCCAGATATCCAGTGCATGCTTAAAGGAGAGGCTAATAACAAGCCTTGTTGGGAAGACAGTGGTGAATGAGGATGAAGTAGTGAAATAGGGAATGTGAGCTGGAAAATAAAAATGTGCTGCAGCATGGGTTGTGGTTAAGCCATTTTGGGGGTCGTCACAAGAATAGTGCTAGACACAGACATTATGGCCATGGCTATATTTGATGGCTTCTCGTGGCCTGCACTTAATCAGTGTTAACGTATAAATCAGGGCCGCTTCACAGCTTGCTTTCTCAATAACCGTTATTGTTATTAGTCTGGTTTCATTTTGATGATATTTCTAACGAAGTCCGTTTAATTGCGGTGCCAAAGCAACACATTTAAATGAAACCGTGGCCTGTTTGAACACGTTGAACATGTTGTGCTACAGTTGCTTGCTTCGATGCCACGTAATTTTTTTTTTTCTTATTCTGTTTTTTCATTAAACTCTCTCAATAGCCACAATCTCAAGTGCAAAGCATCTTGTTTTGAGGAACTGTATGCAGAAAACCTTTCATTATGACCGTGACCTAATCATCTGCCGTTGAGCAGTCAGCAGACTGAACTGATGTGCTCATCTCGATGGCTCATCAGCTTAGTTTTTGACGACCTGGTCACAAAAGCCTACGTGTCAGTTAGGCTCACCTCCTCCTCCTCCTCCTTCTAGTCCTCCTCCTCCTCCTCCTCCAGCATGTCGTGCCTCTATCACCTTTCCTTAACAACCCCCTTCAGCTCCAACAGGCAAATAGAGCAGGTATTTACTGTGGGTCCAAAGTCTAACTTGAGGCTTGTCACTGATGTGAAAGAATGCCAGCATGGAAGAGAGAACAGAGCAGGAAAGAACAAAAGATAGGAGAGAAAAAAAACAAGCGAAGAAGAAAAACTATATTCAGAGTAGAGAAGAGGGTCGTCAGGAAGTGAAACTGCCTCTTAACTGAGGTGGACAGGGAAGTGATGGAGGAAGTGGAAGAACAATAGCGTTAAAGCAGTCGGCCCTTTATCATTCAGCCATGTCCTTTGCACATGGCTTATACTACAGCTATTTTTTCCCCCCCTCTCTCTTATTTCACTCAGAGGGTTAATAGTGTCGAGAGTGATGGGAGAAAAAGACCGAGCTAAATGGAGAGCGTATTAACGACAGCCTCTTTTGCTGCCTCCTCTTTCCGTGTCTGTTCTGTATCGGTCTCTCTTTCTCTTCTAAAAACTCTCCCTCGCTCTGTCTGTCTTCTCTGGAGCCTGTAGCTCTCCCTCCCTGCCTGGCTTTCTTGCTGACTAAACAGTTTTGTCAGCTGGCAGTTGTGCGCAGGCTGAGGATTTGTGATAGCTTCTGGAGGTTGGAGCGAGGGGGAGGGGTGGTACTCCCAGGCAGCACTTGTTGCTCAGTGGAACCGAGAGAACGACAGAGGGAGGGAGTAAAAGGGTGGGAAGAAGGGAGGAATAGAGCGAGACAGAGGGAGGCTGCAGGAAGCAAGGGGAAAAAAGCGGCAGCAACAGCATCGCGCAGACAGTTTCTGCGAGACCGAGAGAGCCGGAATGCAAATGTTGCACGGCTTTCTTTATTGCACGTATCTTTTTACAGCCAGATTGTTCTGACCGCAATCAAAGTTATATAGTTTTACTGGAGTAGACAGACTTCATTTTGTTTTGTCGTTCCAGCCCACTGAAGCTCTATATGTCTGAAGTTTACCCCTAGGGGTTACAGTACCACGGTTCACATATGAAGACGTATTAGTACTGTGTGTAAACAGTACTAATCTGGACTGGGTCAGCCTGAGTGTCAAGGAGGATGACACCATACCCGAGATCCATAGTGCATGCTGGGAAGAGATGTGGGTCAGCTGATGTTATGGTATGTTGAGAAGATTGGTCTGGAGTTTTTTGTTTGTTTTTTTTTCCCCCAAACTTAGCACGGGTGTATTTTTAAAGCTCTTTGTGGTTACGTTCTGTTGCAAAATACATAATTATAAGGGTGGGCTTTTGGCGTTGCTGTCTTGTGGTAACCCCACTGTCTCACAGCCGTGTTTTTTTCGTTACCTTTTCAGTGCCCTAGGTGCTCTGTGTACACCCACATGCACAATGTCCTGCCTCCCCACTCATGCCGGGCTGAAAAGGTACCATTGTTTGTTCTGCAAACACGGGACACACCTTGTCTCTACGGAGACCGGAGCGCATGCCCCTACTGTTGCTGCTCCTTTGGTTTGTAAAAAAGATGAGACGCACAATATTTGCAGCCTCTCGGGGAACACCATTGTTTCTCCCTGAAAGAAATCATCCCCTAGTCAGTGGTAAAGCTGTGGGGGAGGATGGGTAAGGGTGGGGTCCATCAGCAGTACCTGAAATGGAGGTGGAGATAGGCGCTGAAGAATGGGATTGGGGCTTGCTGATGGGGAGGGGGACTAAGGAATTTGACACTCTGAAACTACAGCTGCACTTCGATTTTCACAAAAGTCTTGCTAAATGACACTAGAGGACAAGGAACTGTTAAATATGCTGTGTCTTAGCTTTTCAGAAACAATCCAGAAAAAGACATTCTGAGAAATTGCCACGTCATGGCAATTTCTCATTGGTCACGTTTTTTTAAAACTTTATCAGCATGTTGCTGCTTCAGCCAAAAAAACTTTGTTCCTATTAAAGATTTTACAACCGAACAGTACAAACAAGATGTTCGCTGTCATGTTCAATACAGAGTAGCAGGGATGGGATTTCCAGTTCAGTTTATCTTTGTTAAATATGTGTCAGCATGGTCTTGCAAATATAAAGCAGTGGCTAAGCTATGGGCCGGGAATGACTGTTATCTGGACGCCACACCCAAGCCCAACTTGCATCTCAAACTACAGCAACAGCTTCTTGCTCAGTCCAAATGAATATATAGACTATATACAGAGCTTCATGCCTTCGTGTCATGCCGTTGCAAAGCAAATAAAAAAACAAAACCCCCACAGTGTCTGGCCAAGCAATTTGACAGAAGACTGAGAAACCCACCCAGCCATGTGTTGGTATATAAGCATTAGAAAGATGGTGGACACAGATGCAGCCAGTAGTGTTTCCAAAATAAATGCTCTACAGTGATGCAGCCTGAACTGGTGAAGAGGTCGGGGTGGGGATTGGGCTATTTCAGGGTTGTGTGTCTAGGCCTAAATTTGGGTTGCGGTTATGTGGGGGCAGGTAAAGCATAAAGATGTGCCTGGCCCACTAGAGTAGGGTTAATGGTACACTGTCACCCTCCCTTGAGAAACAAGGAGTCAATGGGCCTGGCTTTGCTGCCACACCTCTAAGGAAGGAAACACAAAAGGGAGTGATTTAGACTCTTTATTCTGCGTGAAACCTGGCCTCTTGATCGGGATCTGAGCACATAAAGAACGACCACAAGCCCTGCCCAGCTCAACACCTATTCCATATCAGTAATTCACACTTATCAAAAGAGGCCTACCTGAACAACACGGTCTTGTTCGAGCCTAGCTCCCAGTGCCCTACCTTTCACATACTTGCTCGCTTGTACCCGATTTATTAGGTTCCTTACACTATAAGTAATCTAACTCCAACCTTGTAATCTTGTTTTTATCAGCTCCAGAGTTGTGCACAGAATATTTTATGATGTCGCGGGTAAGAAAGTACACGCAAACGCAATAAGGTCCGACTTGTCCGTGCCTGCAGTCTAGATTACAAAAGGGATGAGCTGTAACCGCCATTTCTCAAAACAGTTTCAGCTGAGGCTTAGTCATCAGGAAGTCGGTTGGTCACTTTGCTTTTCTCCATCACACTTTGCCCTGTGACCCCAGCATCAAGCAGACCATTTCTTTTAAAGGAGTGTTATCATTAACCACTCGGTTAGGCCTCGACTTGTGAACTTTGGTACCGAGTATCAGAAAAAAAACAAAACTAGAGCAAAGATGGTCATAAAGTTCAGGAAAAAAGAGACCGAGATAAGTAGTTGTTGTTGGGCTCATAAGTAGGAAGCTGGGTCAAGGGTTCTTTAAACAGTTTTTTCCTGTCTCTTGTTTATAGTTTGTATTTAAGTGACTTGTTAAAATTGTTGTATTGCTTTATTCATCTTTGCTTACTAAGAGTCGATGTACTGAATCTCACTTTTTAACATCTTGTCAAATCTTGTCAAACATCATTCTAAATGAATGAATTTAGAGACCAGAGAGGAATAGAAGTGATCTTGTGGCGTCATGTACCAATTTGAAAAAAAGCCAAACGATTGGCACACAGTTTCAGCGTGTGGCTGGAGTTGCATGATTGGATGGTAATACTGTGGCTCTGTTCTTACTTCCAGAAGCTTTCTTCTTGTTTTAGACAGATCTGAGTTCAAATAATAAACACGACCACCGATTCAGACCGGACATGTTGGTCAGTGGTGTTTCGTCTTTGGGCTTGTTTCTGCTGTCTGCATCTTCTTATCTTTTTAGGAAAGTCACTTAACATCTCAACAACTAGCATCAGCAGTCAGCAAAGCCTCAGGGAAGGGTTGTGGTACTAGTTGATGACCAAGACCTTAGACATGTTTCATGGTAATCTCAGGAGTATACAATTAGTTCTGGACATCCATGTGTGTTTGTAGGGTTGTGGTTTCCTCCATTCATTTCATCCTTTGGTAAGGAAATGGCTTTTCCCACCAGACTGCAAGTCTTTCAGATGTTTGCTGGGCAGGAAATGGTGGATGCTGGCTGTTGTTTCAGCATTTCATAATTACCTCTACATGCAGAGAAATGCAGGCAAGGAATGAATGCAGAACGTCTTCTGGTCTGTGAGAAGTTTGTTTCAGTGGACAAAGACCATCTCACTAACCCAAAGTCAGCCAGTGATATATGCTGCCTTCCTGCATCTCCAGTCCTGCATTAACCGTTTTCATTCTCTCAAGGCTTCACTGTGTTGAGAGTTGTAACCCACCCACCAATCTGTACCCAGGATGGTGCTGGCTAACATCTGATGGAACTCTCTTTATCACCCTGTTGGCAAAACATTGTGGGGGCCCATACAGATGGAAATGAGGTCTTTACAGTCCCACAGCCGAAATGCTACTGCCCTAACGCCTCCACAGAGTGCCATGGGAGTACAAAAGGGACCAGTTTGTCATGACCCCAACCCGTGACTGCTGCGATGCTGAACGACAGAGATCTTGATGTTCCTCTTTCAGCGTTTTCTTCCTGTACATTCTTTCATGTTGATATCAGTCATGTTTCGCTAATGTACATTCGTTGCTGTCTTCTTCTGTCATTTGAATGAGTTAACAGCTCACCAATACCACTTAATTAACGTTGCACTAGTAACACTGCAATGAAAAACACAGTCCGCTGATTCTGCTTTTGTACCTTAATGGTCTCATGTTTGTTCCTCGCGCTAACTGCAAGGCACTGTGAAGATTTCTTCACTGAGGGATGTTCATTCTCTTTGCAAAAGTCACAGTGTACAGGAAATTTTGAAGATGATGAAATTGGGGATGTGTATACACGGTTTTTGTGACCGCCACCACATTGCATTAAGAGCATCTCGTTCAAACCTGGAGCATTGCACATCATCATGTAAAAGTAAATAGATAACCAGCACATTTTTTAAAAATGCTCTCTGAAGTTCCAGAGCTTCCAGCCCCCTATTTCAGATGAATTGCTCCCTTGTAAGAGCATGTCCTCAGGCAGAGGCCTATGTACAGAGAGAGAGAGAGAGAGAGAGAGAGAGAGACTAGCACAGTGACTATGGAGTGTAAAAGAAAAAAACAATGTGACTCTTATTTCAGCCAGAGGAGAGGAGGGGAGAGCAGAGTATGCGATGTGATGCTTCAGTGTAACCGAGAAGTTTCAGCATGCCTGCATATCCCCCGAGTTTGATGGATAACCCCGACTGCGAGGGCTGGTCTGCCTGTCAGTCAAAGTACATTGCCATAGCAAACAGCTGGCTACGCAGCCTCTCATTGGCTGATGGATAGTCATGTGATTTGGATTTAGGGGGTAGGTCCTGAAAGGT
The DNA here is from genome assembly GCA_028564905.1 of Leptodoras praelongus. NCBI lineage: Eukaryota > Metazoa > Chordata > Actinopteri > Siluriformes > Doradidae > Leptodoras > Leptodoras praelongus. The sequence continues at coordinate 8,837,806 of JAOTRJ010000048.1, read as the reverse complement.
AGGTGGGTGAGAGCTTTCACAAAAACAGTTGGCTGATGTTATGGCCTTGTACTTTGGCCTCCATCCTCACTTTGCAGTTTAGGTCATATAACATCAGAACAGGAGCCAAAATGTTGTTAAGGGAGGGAACGGGGGAGAAAACGAGGACGAGACGTAGAGGTGTGTACAATGACTCATGTGGAGGCGCAGATAACGTTGCAGTTGTTCTGGTATTACAAGGACAGGTGTTGACTAAGTACAGTGCCATCTAGTTGCTGAATGAGTACCTTTTTCTCTTCTCCCAAGTGGCTGCCTTCTTCAGTAGAAGGGGAAAAAAGGTCTTGCAGGCCACAAATCGTGTGTGCGAGAGTGTGTGAGGGAGAGAGAGTCAGACATTGGGATAGCCTCAGTCTCAGTCCAGATGAAGGGTGTATTCTTCTTGCTTTCACAAAGAGCTCCATTATAGCATGCTGTAAGAGGCGTATCTGCCCAGTGCGCCATTAAAACCCCCCCTCCAGCGGTTTTCCTCCGTCTCCCAAACATACAAGGTGGAACCCACAGAAGCCCAGCAGCACAGCTCTACAACCTCCACCACTACTGGTAGTAGTCTGGGCATCATGACACCACGAAGGTGCATGGTAGAAAGTCAGGAGAAGTTTGTTGGGATCATCAAGTCTAAACCCTGTCTAACATTCATTACAGAACAACTTTTAAAGAGTTCTCCAAACAAACAAACAAAAAAAAGGTTAGAGAATATAATTTGAAAGCAGCACACACAATCAGACAGTCTCTCCCCAGATTGTTATTGCAGATTTCTTGACACCTACTACTTTGAGTTTATTTTAATAAGATGTCAAGAGATACAGCTATTTGTTTAGGTGTAGCATCATTATCCATAGTTAGTACAGATTCAGCACAAACTGAAAACAAGGATGGCTGTATTTTTAGTCAACCTAGCTATTTCCTTTGAAGAGCAGAGACCTTTGAATCTATTGAATGTCTTTGAGATCTGCAGCTCAGGGAGCACGTTGTGTGTTCGGGGCATATTGGGGATCTGTTCACGTCGACATGTAATGGCTTGTCAGCTTAACGGGCCTGAAAAGCCCTTCGAGCACCCGATCCCTCCCTTCATCGTTTTCTTTTCAGGTGTAGGGAGGCTTTTGGGTTTTACCTCATGAAACCAGCAGCCACGCCTTAACCTTGCTTGAAAAAGAGATTATCCTAAGCATCTTTAGTCCTTTAGTTTCCAGGGCCATAACGACAGAGATACAGCTGTGAGCTCAACGTCAGGATGACTTAACCAGAGCTGCTCTTGGACTACTACATCTTATAAAGCTCTGGTCAGCACTTGATGTGTAAAAAAAAAAAAAAACAGCAAACGTTCTAGAGTCTCTGTGCCATGTTGGAGTGGGAATGTAGTATTCACGCTCACCTAGTCATCATTCACACCTTTATTGACACTGCCACTGTAAACTTTCTGTGTGAGTCTTTAATTTTTTTTTTTCACAGAGATGATGTTATTTGGAGAGTAATTATGCCCAGAATCAGTCAATACTGCCAAAGGATTAGTTTCAGAATTACATTTCAGCACTAAATCTGTAATGCGTCATCTCTGTGTTACAGCTTTATAATTGTCCATCGTTGAATGAGTAGTTTCAAAATGTCAGCGCCAAGATACTGGTTCCAAGGACATGACCATCTTCATGCTGTGCGATAAAGATGGCCAATATAACATGAGAAATACAAGGGTTAGACAATGAAACTGAAACACCTGTCATTTTAGACCACAATAATTTATTAGTACGGTTTAGGGCCTCCATTGGGGCCAAGACAGCGTCAATTGGTCTTGGGAATGACATATACAATTTCTGCACAGTGGTCAGAGGGATTTTAAGCCATTCTTCTTGCAGGATAGTGGCCAGGTCACTACATGATGCTGGTGGTG
>JAOTRJ010000048.1:7432621-7442955 GCA_028564905.1 Leptodoras praelongus | reverse complement strand
TAGAATATAAAACATGTTTTCAGTTATTTCACCTTTTTTTGTTAAGTACATAACTCCACGTGTTCATTCATAGTTTTCAGTGAGCTGTTTAAAGTGACCTGCGATGGCAAAGCTTCAGAGCGTCAGAGAGGGTGGTAGCAGCCTGGTCTCCCTTGACTAATACCACCATCCCTGGAGAAGCTAAACACACAGCACCAGGGGAGGTTGGAGGAACCCGAGGGGCCTGGGAGTGATGTCATTGGGTCGAGATCACTGTATTTTGCTTGGGGTGAATGGTGGATGGTGCTGGATGAGCTGAACACCCAGCACCAGTATCAGTGCACAGAACCCCAGGGGCTGCAGGGGGTGCAGCTTCATTGTCACTGCCACAGACGAGCGACTCAGCCGGCAGAAGTATGTGTTCAAAGAGAGATTACCAATTCAAGTGTAACTCAAGAGTCTCAATGGCAACACCGATGTCCTGTAGTGGCATCCATGTACCACAGTGGACTCTAAACGCCATGTGTACCTGGAGGTGGCCACGGCAGTTCCCACTAACACAGGGCTGGACACTGTGAGATCATCAGGGAGACCAGATGATTTTCAGTGAGAGAGTGGAGCCAGAGGCATGGGGCAATTTGGGGTAGCAATTTTATGACCGGCCAAGTTATTGGACATGGATGTGTTGGGTCTGTTTTGACCTACCGGTGTGGGGCAACTGCTCAGAGTGGGGTTGTTGTAAAAGGATCTGAAGGGGTTTAACCAGGACGTTGACCCTTGAAGGGGAGGCTCTGTGGTGACCGCCACTGGATCCAGGGAGTGGGTGAGTGCTTTGTTGATTAGGGGTCATGCTTTTCAGGTAGGACTGAGAAATGTTCCTACCATGGACAGGATTTGTGTGTGTATGATCAGTCTTCCTAGTTCCCCCACTCTGTTAGATTCTCTCCCCCGCTGGGGCAGTACGGTGGCTTGGTGGATTGCACTGTTGCCTCAAACAACAAGGTCCTTGGAGTGGTCTGGGTCCTTCCTGTGTGGAGTCTTCATGTCCTCCTTGTGTCCATGTGGGTTTACTCCGGGTACTCTGGTTTCCTCCTACAGTTCAAAGACATGTGAGTTATTTGAAATGACCGTGTTGGACTTGTGTACTGGTGAAAAACTTGTGTATCAGTGTAACCTTGTGCTTGTCGTGTATACCCATCGATGCCGAAATGATGTCAAATATAAATAAACAAGCTCTCCCCTGCTTCTGTCATATTATTTGTGTTGTAATAAAATGTTAGGTTATTGAACCGGGTTGTGGAAAATGTGCTCATTTGCGTCACGCTTCACTGATGTCACAATGTGCGTATTTAAAAATGAGGGATTTCACATTAAATTTAAAAGTAACAAAGGCGTAAAATGACTGACAGTTATTAATGAAATCCTCTGATGATTACTCAGATCATTCATAATCCCTCATCACTATGTGATTGTAGAATTTTGTAACTGGATCAGTGTGGTATGAGCATGTGTGTGCATGTTTCCGTTAATAGCTGCAGAGTGTACAGTACACATGCACACACACACACACACACACACACACACACACAAATACACAGCGTTTCTTGTTCTGTTTCTTTTTAAGAAGCATGAGAGGGCTGTCAGATCTAAATAAACAGGACTGATTTAAATCCGTGGGGTTCTACATGCAGGGTAATAAAAATCTCCTTCACTACACAAGTCTTTGCCTGTGTGAGGTGTTGAGAAAGTCACAGAGTATCTGGGTCCAGGCCAGTAAACACTCAGTGTGTGTACAGAGCATAACATGTACAAACAGGTAAAGGCTGTTTGGATTCTGAGCCACATTATCCGTGTGAAGACGTGTTGATGTAACCAAGTGTGCAGTGAAAAGAGTTTTAATTGCCTCAGAAATACCGTGCAATTAGCCTGCCACCTCGATTGTGTTTATAAAACATGTCACATAAACAAAGCATGGTAAGCAGGCTTGTCTTTATATGCGAAGCTGAACACGTGCACAAGGTTCGGGTGTGTAAAAAACGCATCCAAAGAGTAAAGACTTTCACAAAATGAACAGGAGTGGAACGAGAAGATTCATCAGAGCATGTGGAGAACCTGATTTCTCCCAGGACCGGTCTACAGCTAATAGTCAAAACATTACCTTCAATAAGGGAAAGACTGAATCTGAGTTCTAAGTATGTGTAAAAATAGCATCTGCTAAACCGTGGATGGCGACACGGTGGCTCGGTGGGTAGCACTGTCGCCTCACAGCAAGAAGGTCCCGGGTTCGATCCCCTGTGGGGTGGTCTGGGTCCTTTCTGTGTGGAGTCTGCATGTCCTCCCCGTGTCTGTGTGGGTTTACATGCATGTTAGTTTGATTGGTGTCTCTACAGTGCCCTGTGTGTGTGTGTGTCCGTGTCCTATGATGGATTGGCGCCCTGTCTAGGGTTGTTCCTGCCTTGCACCCTATGCTGCCGTCTAGGCACCGGCTCTCCTGTGACCCTGAAATGGAATAAATGGTCAAGAAAATGAATGAATAAACTGTGGATGTTTGTTTTATGTTTTATCTTTTTTTCTTTTATGAAAATGAACACAGTTAGTCATGCGCTGAGCTGCATGAAGGAGCGAGGTGAGGAAAAATGCTCAGCTCTGCCGAAAAACCCTCCACCAGGGGTGAGGGTGGTGGGGTGTGTGTGGGAAGGGGGGTGGTGGAGGAGGGGTGGTGTGGCTTAGGAGGGGTAAGAATGAGATTCTGATTGCATTAGTCATCCTTTACTCCACACACAGGCCTGCACAGATGCACAGAGCAGGATGAGGAGAGGGGGTTGGCAAAGGTCCATGTACATCCACACACACACACACACACACACACACACACACACACACACACACAGACTGCTTCCAACCCACCAGGACTGGAAAGACCAGGTCACCCACCCAGCACCTTCTCCCGATTCCTCTCTGCATATGTTGTTCTTATGTCTCCTTCTGTCTGCTGTATAAAGATCCTCTAAACAAAGACTTTCAGTGGACAGGATTCCGCTCCTCTGTTCCACATTACACTGCATCAAACCACCCACACCATCATTCTCTCACTGATTCATTTCCTTCAACACTTATACCCCAGAGTGTGTTTTATTCCTCATTTAAACCACAGCACTATTGAATTCTCCACTCTGATTGGTCCATTCATTTTCGGATAAGAGCTCCGGCTGTAACACGAACAGGTTTTTATTAAAAGCAGTTAATACATTGTCATTTCTATAGCAACCGCTCCAACACGGGGACTCGAGTGTTAGAGGCTTCGCATAAAACATGTGGCTAATAATAACCAGATTTCTTTTTTAAGTAAAACAAATAATGCTCGAAGCTTCCCAGTTTTCAGGATAGAGGAGTTTATAGTTTTTGCTTTCTCTGGAAAATGACTGGCCACTTATTTTGAGAGAGAGAGAGAGAGAGAAGCTAATAAGGAAACAACTGATAAGCAAATGTAAGAAAAAACAACTATAAACTATAAATCATTTAAAAGCATTCATTCATTCATTTTCTTGACCACTTATTCCTTTTCAGGATCACGGCAGCATAGGGCGCAAGGCAGGAACAACCCTAGACAGGGTGCAAATCCATCATAGGGCACACACAGTCACACACTAGGGCCACTTTAGAGACACCAATCAACCTAACGTGCATGTCTTTGGACTGTGGGAGGAAACCAGAGTACCCGGAGTAAACCCACGCGGACATGCAGACTCCACACAGAAAGGACCCAGACCGCCCCACCCGCGGATCAAACCCGGGGCCTTCTTGCTGTGAGGCGGCGGTGCTACCCACCGAGCCACCGTGTCGCCCCATTTAATAGCATGACATTGTTAAATAATAAATGAAATAATGTAATCATCGTCGAATCCTTATGGTATAAGTGGAATAATTCACTCCAAACCGTGCACTTTCTAATTCACCTGAGGGTGAATTCATGGACATTCGTTTCTTTCTAAACAAGCCCCATTTCCAAAAAGGTTGGGACGCTCCCTAAAAACGCAGTACAAATTGAAAAATCTGTCGTTACCTTCATTCATTCGAAGCTTTATTTGCCAGATAAAAGGACAAAGAAGAGATTCCCAGTGCTTTCAGTGATGAATTTAATTTTATTTAGAAATGGCTGCGATGCACTCAAAAAAAGTTGGGACAGGCTCCCAAGATCCGGAGATCGCTAGTTGGAAATCCGTGATGCTATAGCTGCCCGTAGCTGGGAGCTCAGAGAGCAAGATTGGCCGTAGTCTCGGGGTGGGAGGTGTCAATTATGTCAATCAGAGTGACACTGTCTAATCATGGGCGTCTATGAGCTCATGCATACAAGAGGTGGGTGGAAGAGCTTTCCTCTGAGTGCGTTACACCGCTCCCGAAAGTTGCATGATCAGCAGCTCGAAAAGAGGAGGCGGCTTGTGTCATGTGCTTCATTGGCTTTGCCCTCCCAGACTGGCAGTTTGTTGTGTGACAGGCAGGAAAGCACTGACGGGTGGGAATTGGAGACGACAAAATTTTTTATACAAAAATTGTAACGGGTCGTGGTTCATCGCTTTGTGCCAAACTTCATGAGAGAATTGTCAGTTCCAATACAGTTCCTCAGTGCAAGATTGCAAAGAATTTTGGTCTTTCAGCATCTCCAGTTTATAGTATCATGAAAAGATTCAGGGAGTCAGTGGAAATCTCGGTGTGTAAAGGCTATGGGCAGAAACCATCGCCGAATGTGCGTGACCATCGAGCCCTCAGGCGGTGTTGTTTGTGAAACCGTCATGCCACCGTGATGGACACAGCCTCATGGGCTTGGGGGGACTTTGGAAATCATTGTCACTTAACACAGTCCACTGCTGCATCAAGAAACAAATGAAAAAGAAAAGTTAACGTTTGGGAGAACTTTAAGCTACAGTTTAAAGTTGCAAAGCCTTCAGTAAAAACATTCCCCATGCAAGACGTTGCTAGAGAGTTGTGACATTTCTTGCTTTTGGTGAGCATCTGATCTTGGATCTTGGAGTGTTTGTGGTTTCCATTTGTTTCCCTCATATTTAGGCTACAAGTATTCCCACACCAAGCAGATAAAATGTTCTTTGGCACGTTTTCTCGCTGGCAAAGCAAAATTAGCTTTGGAAATCCTTCAGGTTGGAGTCCTGAAGGACTTGGAACAAGAGATTTTTTTTTTCAAGGTCTTAAGAGTTTTAAAGTCTGAAGAACTGCTTAAGAGCCAAGTTAACAAACTCGTGAGAATATTGCTGCTTTTGAAGAAAAAGAAAAAAAGAAGTGTAGACAAAGTGCTTTGCTTTTGTAACAGAAACAGGAAATCTGCTGCTTTGTTGCATTTTAGCCAGTAGGTCTGACATGGCATGGCTGTGCAGGTTATTCATTCCACATGACCCTTCGCATGGTACTTGCAGGGTGCCGAGTCTGAGCTGGTTTCCCCCAGTCTTATTCTATGGAAAGAAACCAGAGCCTATGCGTGAAAACAGGTTTTATGTTTATCCGTGCACAATGACAGCGAACAAAGTGAAGTCGGTTCTAGCATCGCTAAATCCTTCCTCTGGGTCTCCTAGCGTGCGGAATTATTCTCCTTGAATAAGAAATTCCTTTGAATGGGAAACCTCTGATTGGTCTTAGGGAACATTAGAAGCTTTTTTGTCTATTCATGTCTACATCTGTAGCATTATGGCAAGAAATCACTTGAGGTTTTTTTAAAGCGAGCTCAACCAACCAACCAACTGTCAACCAACCAACCAACCAACCAACTGTCAACCAACCAACCAACCGTCAACCAACCAACCAAGCAATCAACCATCAACCAAGCAACCAAGCAACCAAGAAACCAACCGTCAACCAAGCAACCAACCAACAGTCAACCAAGCAACCAACCAACCAAGCAACCAACCATCAACCAACCAACCAAGCAACCAACTGTCAACCAACCAACTGTCAACCAACCAACCAACCAACAGTCAACCAAGCAACCAACCAACAGTCAACCAGGCAACCAACTAACAAACGTCAACCAACCAACCAAGCAACCAACCGTCAACCAACCAACCAAGCAACCAACAAACCGTCAACCAAGCAACCAAGCAACCAACCGTCAACCAAGCAACCAACCAACAAACCGTCAACCAACCAACCAAGCAACCAACCATCAACCAACAATCCAAGCAACCAACCGTCAATCAACCAACCAAGCAACCAACAGTCAACCAACCAACTGTCAACCAACCAACCAACCAACCGTCAACCAACCAACCAAGCAATCAACCGTCAACCAACCAACCAACCCAGCAACCAACCAAAAGTCAACCAAGCAACCAACCAACAGTCAACCAAGCAACCAACTAACAAACCGTCAACCAACCAACCAAGCAACCAACCGTCAACCAACCAACCAAGCAACCAACAAACCGTCAACAAACCAACCAAGCAACCAACTGTCAACCAAGCAACCAACCAACAGTCAACCAAGTAACCAACCAACAAACCGTCAACCAACCGTCAACCAAGCAACCAACCATCAACCAAGCAACCGTCAACCATCCAACCAACCGTCAACCAACCATCAACCAAGCAACCAACCAACCAACCCTCAACCAACCAAGCAACCATCAACCAAGCAACCAACCAACCGTCAACCAACAAACAAACCAACCAATGAATCGTCAATCAACAAACCGACCAACCAGAGCAGATTCACAAAGTGAAGTCGGTTCTAGCATCGCTAAATCCTTCCTCTGGGTCTCCTAGCGTGCGGAATTATTCTCCTTGAATAAGAAATTCCTTTGAATGGGAAACCTCTGATTGGTCTTAGGGAACATTAGAAGCTTTTTTGTCTATTCATGTCTACATCTGTAGCATTATGGCAAGAAATCACTTGAGGTTTTTTTAAAGCGAGCTCAACCAACCAACCAACTGTCAACCAACCAACCAACCAACCAACTGTCAACCAACCAACCAACCGTCAACCAACCAACCAAGCAATCAACCATCAACCAAGCAACCAAGCAACCAAGAAACCAACCGTCAACCAAGCAACCAACCAACAGTCAACCAAGCAACCAACCAACCAAGCAACCAACCATCAACCAACCAACCAAGCAACCAACTGTCAACCAACCAACTGTCAACCAACCAACCAACCAACAGTCAACCAAGCAACCAACCAACAGTCAACCAGGCAACCAACTAACAAACGTCAACCAACCAACCAAGCAACCAACCGTCAACCAACCAACCAAGCAACCAACAAACCGTCAACCAAGCAACCAAGCAACCAACCGTCAACCAAGCAACCAACCAACAAACCGTCAACCAACCAACCAAGCAACCAACCATCAACCAACAATCCAAGCAACCAACCGTCAATCAACCAACCAAGCAACCAACAGTCAACCAACCAACTGTCAACCAACCAACCAACCAACCGTCAACCAACCAACCAAGCAATCAACCGTCAACCAACCAACCAACCCAGCAACCAACCAAAAGTCAACCAAGCAACCAACCAACAGTCAACCAAGCAACCAACTAACAAACCGTCAACCAACCAACCAAGCAACCAACCGTCAACCAACCAACCAAACAACCAACAAACCGTCAACAAACCAACCAAGCAACCAACCGTCTACCAAGCAACCAACCAACAGTCAACCAAGTAACCAACCAACAAACCGTCAACCAACTGTCAACCAAGCAACCAACCATCAACCAAGCAACCGTCAACCATCCAACCAACCGTCAACCAACCATCAACCAACCAACCAACCAACCAACCCTCAACCAACCAAGCAACCATCAACCAAGCAACCAACCAACCGTCAACCAAGCAACCAACCAACCGTCAACCAACAAACAAACCAACCAACGAATCGTCAATCAACAAACCGACCAACCAGAGCAGATTGAAAAGCACCAAACCACATTCCTCCATTATGTTCCCTCTTTGACTCTTTTTATCCTTCAGATTTTGTGCTGCATCTTTCTCCCACTTGGAGCCCTATCTAAGTGGACTATCTGAAAAATCAGTTTTTTTCTCTCTCTCTCTTGACTTTTGTGCAATCACAGATGAGGAAGCTGTTCTGAAGTGCCATTAGGAGGCGGGTGAGCATCTCGGAGCACCTTCAGTAAAAGGGAACACCTCCTCATCCCTTCCACCGCTTCCTCCGTCTGTCAGCTCCGGCATCCTCGTAAAACAGCGAGAGAAATCAATGCCCTCCTTGAAGCCGAGGCTCACCGGGGAATACGAGTGTGAGGATCTCAAAGCTTTCTAAAACAAGTTTAGCATGTTCCTCAACATCTAGCCTACAGGAAAAACCGAGGCGTTATTTAGGCATAATTTTCATTTGCCTTTGCTCTTCTTTCCTAGTCTTTGATGTCAGACACTTTTTCTCCATACGAGATTCTCTCCTTCAGCATTGCTACCTTTTTAGCTTTCTTGTAAATGTGTACAAAGCTGGATGAGTCTGAGAAGCCTTGGGTTGGTGTGTGTGTGTGTGTGAGAGTGTGTGTTGAGCATTAGTACTTCAAAAGCAAAAGAAAATGTCGTGCTCCTTTGGCTTAAGATCTCTAACAATGATGACTTCATTTTCACTTGATACTTGCTGCACCAGGGAAGATGGAGATTAAAGCAACGAGATTTTCTCCTTGTTAATAAAACACACAATGGGAATGAAAAAAAAACCACACAAAAAAACACGTCGGCCAGCGCCAGCTTCTTTCTTTCATTCCGAATCCTCCTCCGACGGCTGATTGAAACATTACTTGATCTCCCAAAGGCATTGAGTGTAACGCAATAATTATACACTTGAACCACAATGCTAGCTAAGAGCCATCCACAGTAATGAAACTCACGATGAGTTAATTAGATCTTTCCATGGCCAACAGTCTGGCAGTGGAGTGTTCCACCTTTTCATGCCAATCCAGGATGTGATTAACATGAGGGCCGCTGAAGTGATATTAACAAAAGGTTATTACACGACCTCGTGCCGAACACCGCTCGGCTCGGGCGCTTCGCCGCTCGGTCCGTCGCGTGCTGTTATTGCTACATTATCTATTCAATTTAGGGCAAAATGCTGGAGTGGGAATCTGATTAATGTATGGAGTCCAGTAAAAGAGACTTGATTGCTGTGTGTCTTCAGGAATCGAGCATATGGAGGCAGGAAGGAAGGACAGATCTGCCCTAAAAAGCCCCTGGTTATGTCACCTTTTACATACTAGAAGCTGGAAGGACTGAGTAACATCTGCCAAACTGTCATTGCCCCGAGCATTATTAAAGTTAGGCTGTTTAACTGCTAGATATAGATGGGGGAGGGGTCAAGTGGCCAAGCAAAGGATTTCAGCTGACGGATCTGAAGACATGAAGAATACTGAAATTTTGTAGCAGATTCTTTGTTGTGGGTTATCAGACTGCATGCATCATTTATCTTTCTGAAAGATTTAGCTGAAGGGAGCTCATCAGACCAGAGAGGAGCTACACGGCTGGATACATTACCTCTGCTACGATTCCCAACCTGAACACATGGCTTGTTTCCTTGTTCTTTAACAAAGTGAACAGAATATTTAAAAGCAAACTGACAGTGTGTGTGTGTGTGTGTGTGTGTGTGTGTGTGTGTGTTTGTGTATGTATGTATGTGTGTGTGTGTGTGTGTGTGTGTGTGTGTGTGTGTGTGCGTGTGTGTGTGTGTATATGTATGTGTGTGTGTGTGTGTATGTATGTGTGTGTGTGTGTTTGTGTGTGTGTGTGTGTGTGTGTGTGTGTGTATGTGTGTTCACAAGTATAGTAATACATAGTGTGTGTGTGTGTGTGTATCAATCAATCAATCTATCTATCTATCTATCTATCTATCTATCTATCTATCTAACAAACCACCAAAATAAATATATAAATAAACAAATAACTAAGAAAGTGGATTTTTAGTAGTTTTTACCAATAAATAAAAATAAAATAAATGAAATAAATAAATACAGATGTGTAGTTTTTATCAATGAATAAAAAATAAAATAAACAAATAAATGCAGTTGGGGTTCTGTGTAGTTTTTACCAATAAATAAATGAATAAATAAATAAGAAAGTGGGGGTTTTTCATAGTTTTTACCAATAAATAAATAAATACAGTTGGGGTTCTGTGTAGATTTTACCAATAAATAAATAAATAAAAGAGCCAAACATTTGCTTTTGCATTACTGAGGTTAGGGTTAAGGTTAGGCATAGTGTCACTTACCTGCAATAATAATTATGTCAATGGAAGGTCCTCACAAGAGGTCCCGGGTTCGATCCCCGGGTGGGGCGGTCTGGGTCCTTTCTGTGTGGAGTCTGCATGTCCTCCCCGTGTCCG
>JAOTRJ010000048.1:7120649-7131525 GCA_028564905.1 Leptodoras praelongus | reverse complement strand
TGTAAATAGTCATGAAAATAAAGACAACGCATTGAATGAGAAGGTGTGTCCAAACTTTTGGCCTGTACTGTATGTATGCTTAATAATGTAACACTGTATCTTGCACTTCTAGTTAGATATGCTAACTGCATTTCATTGTCTCTATACCTGTACTCTGCACAATGACAATTAAGGTGAATCTAATCTAATCTAATCTAATCTAATCTAATCTAATCACACCACCCCTTCATTGATTATTTCCCTATAACAGTAAGTACCCAAGTGGTTTATTGCTTACTAAGTCCATGTACACTAACGGCACAATCTCCTACCTAGCATGGTTAACAGATCAAGCTTTCAGCATGGGGTTCTACTTTCTGTACTAGGTGCATTATTGGACAGAAAACATTTAAGTCTTCCCCTATGAGACAAGCCAAATATAATGCTGCACAGGAAGGAGTGCCATCAAACTCTCAGTACAAAACTTGGAGAAAGTGTAGTGGATTCACAGCATGTGTGTTCACTGCTGCTGTTTCAGGTTTGCAGCAGAGCAGATCTAAATGACGTCTGCTGTTAAGTCATTTTGTGGCGTGTTGGAAGCGCATGATTGACCTTCCCTCGGGATGTTTGGTACTTTAGAATCATTTACATTTCTATTCATCAGATGCTTTTATCCAAAGTGTCTTGCAGATGAGACAGAAAGAAATTGAAGCGGCTGAGCTTGTGCCGGTGCCGGCTAGGAGTTTGAGGTTGAGGGAACTGGGCACTTTTATACATATTTAACCGTAGAATTGATGAATCCAAATCTCTGGAATGTTTACCATAATGTCATGTCTTACCATTGTGTCATGAGTGTCAGAGAGCTGAGAGGTCTTTAAGGTCTTCAGCTGCCTAGGAACACGAGTTATAATACACTCCTGGTCATTCATTCATTTTCTTGACCGCTTATTTCTTTTCAGGGTCACGGGGGGAGCCCCTGCCTAGCCGGCAGCATAGGGTGCAAGACAGGAACAACCTTATACAGGGCGCCAATCCATTGTAGGGCACACACACACTCACGAACACTCACACACACACACTGTTGACTAGGGCCACTTTAGACATGCCAATCAACCTAACGTGCATGTCTTTGGACTGTAGGAGGAAACCGGGGTACCCGGAGTAAACCCACGTGGACACAGGGAGGACATGCAAACTCCACACAGAAAGGACCCAGACCGGATCCAACCCGGGACCTTCTTGCTGTGAGGCGACAGTGCTACCCACCGAGCCACCATGTCGCCCACACTCCTGTCCGTGAAGTCGAAATTATCTATCCAAGTTATCTATCCGCACACAATCATTGACGCTACTTCAACAACTAGATATCTAGAAATAAGATTCAAAATATGTCTTAAATTAACATCTCGGCTTGATTGACGTCCGATATTTCCAAACCAGATGTGTGATCTTCATTCTATTCGCAGTCAATCTGTTCCACACTTGATCCAGACTGGTGGAAAACGTGATTTGTGTGTGAACTTGTCCATCTTGAAGGCAGACAGCATGACTCACTCACAGTCCACCCTTCCCCACACACACACACACACACACACACACACCCTGAGCCTCACACAGAGACAAACTCAGTGTCATTACATCAAAGTGCTAACTTAAATCACTCTGGCACTGAGGTGTTGTGCTGGTGTCAATTTTGATCAGTGTTTAAGTCAGTGTAGTGTTTGGGTCAGTGCGGTGTTTAGGTCAGTGTGGTGTTTGGGTCAGTGTGGCGTTTGGGTCAGTGTGGTGTTTGGGTCAGTGTGGTGTTTAGGTCAGTGCGGTGTTTGGGTCAGTGTGGTGTTTGGGTCAGTGCGGTGTTTGGGTCAGTGTGGTGTTTGGGTCAGTGTAGTGTTTGGGTCAGTGCGGTGTTTGGGTCAGTGCAGTGTTTAGGTCAGTGTAGTGTTTGGGTCAGTGTGGTGTTTAGGTCAGTGTAGTGTTTGGGTCAGTGTAGTGTTTGGGNNNNAATATTTGGAGCAAAACTGTGCTCTTACCCTCTAATTGAACCTTCATACTCTGCTCTTACTGGTGCAATGTGCAATTAATGAAGATTGGCCACCAGGCTGGTCCAATTATCCATGAAACCTCCCACACTGAAATGACAGGTGTTTCAGTTTCATTGTCCATCCCTGTGTATTGAGTGAGGAAATTGTAACAAAATATGTTTAGGTAATTTATCTTTTAGTTATTTTTCATTCCCGGAGGATAAATAAGCAGGTAGTAAGAAAGATGACAAGTAAAAACAGTAAATGAAAAAGGCAATGGAAATCTTTCCACACTTTTCCCACTTTTGTTTTTGGATAGGGGCGGTGCTTCAGCTGGAATGGGGTGTGTGCGTGTGTGTGACGTCACATCGCTACTGGCGTTACGATTGGTTAAGATTTGCATATTCAGCAGTGAACCGGTGTGATTGGATGGCTGAGAAGAGTCTCAAAAAAGACACGGAAAAAAAATCAATCGCTGAGATGCAGAAAAACTGGAAGCGTTCCGGCGCAAAGCAAACGGCTGCGACCCGCGTGAGGCGCGCAAAGAGGCGCTGCGTAAAGAGAGCGGCCGGAGAGCGGCTCCTCCAGAGCGGCGGTGCAGCAGGACGGGCAGGCGGACAGCGGCTCTGAGCGGATGCGGTACACAGCTCCGGCGCCGCGCCGCGCTCAGCCAACCTGAACAAGTTTTCCCTGGTGCCTGTTTGTTTCTTTCTGCCCAAAAGCGCGAGCACATCAACTTGTCCTGATCCGCTCCCATGGCTTCGGTGCTCGGCGGCGGCAGCGGCGGCGGCGTGGGGAGCAGCCAGATCAGGTGCAAGTTCAAACGGAGAAGGAGGAGAAGATCCAAGCGCAAAGGTAAAGTCCATTGTTTCTATCAGACGCATTGTTTTAAAACTGTTCTCCTAAAAGCCGCGGTGTCGCGCGTGCCATTGTCACTCGGAGCGTCAGGTCAACAAAGCAATCCTCCTTATATATTATTATTATTATTATTATTATTATTATCTTTAACCGTATTATAAATTAAGTCATTTATTTATGATATATATATATAACCTGGGTAATTAATATATATATATATATAAAATAAATATACACACAGTTTATCTGTTCCTGTGCGTGTGCGTGTGCGCGCATGTTTTGTGCCGGCGCGTTGGTGCGATGGCGCGTTGGTGTCCTGCGCGTAACGCACGCATGTCACTTTTCCCTTCTTTTATTCTCACTTCCTTGGAACCTACCTCCTCCAGAAAGCCTTCCAGATGTTCTGTAGTCTTTTTTATTTTCCATAAACATCCATCAAGACGTCAGGCGTCTCTAACCAGACGCCCAGAGCCTGTGCGTAATGTTGCGTTTTGGTGCGTAATGTCCGCGGAAGCGCTTTTCACTCCAAGCAGTCAGCGCATACACAGGTGATAAGGCTGTGTATCACTAAACAACACGTCACACCGAGTCCTGTCCGGGTTAAACAGAGGACATGGGACAGAGGACAGGGGACATGGGACATGCGACTCATCCATTTGGAAGGTGTAAAGATTATAGGAGCACATTAGGGCTGGTTAGGCTGTCTGAGACTGTAAGGTCAAACATTGTGAAAGCAAGGACATCCTGAGTGTGGCTTTCTCTAAGGTGTAGCAGAAGATGGAAACAGATTTAAAAGCAACTTTTGGTAGGGACATCATTTCTGCAGTGGGTTATCAGAATAAATGCCCATGACCGAAATGGACAGCCATTCCTGTGGACTTCAGATGAGTAATTAAAAAAGGAGTGTTTTTTTTTTTTTTTTTAGGAAAATGTAATTTATTATTATAATAATATCATTAATAATAATAATAATAATATTTTTTTTATATAATAATTATTATTATTGTTATTATTATTACTACTACTACTAGTACCACCCCCTTCCTTAACAATCTATGCAACACAGAAAACAAACTTGTTGCACATCATTGCACAATGCCCTTTTTTTTAAACCCTTCCATTCTCCGGCCACTTTGCTTGCCACCTTGTTGCGCGATCGCCTCTGAAATTTCATCACGAGCGCTGAGGTGTAAACGAAGCACTGGCTGAGGTGAGTGACGGCAGCCGCGGTGCTTCTTCATCTCTCTGCGGTGGCAGTGGTAATAAACGAGGGCGCCCGGCAGCGCCTAGGTATAAGGGACACCTCTGCGTCCACTGTGACAGGTGCGTGCGCATGTGTGTGTGTGTGTGAGAGTGTGTGTGAGACAGTATCGGCCGTCATGACAGACCCTTGGGACTGATAACATGTCGGTGATCAGACCTCCCGCTCCCGGACACACTGCCTCTCTGTGTGCTTGGCTTTGACTGGCAGGAACGCGCTCTTCGTGCTTACATCCTGCTTCGTGGAGGCATCTAGCCGTGATTTCAAAAAATGATTCATTCAGAATAGAAGTCTGCCAGATTGGGCTCACCTCGGGACATCCCATCAAGATGCTGCTTCACTGTTTGTTCAAACTGTCATTTTTTTTTCCTTTCACACACTTCCAAGGAAGAACTGTTAAAAGATTATATTTGCTTCATGCCACACAGAGGTGTTGGGTGTATAAATAACAGGCTTTCTAAAGGCTTTTCTAAAGAAAAAGCATGATGGAAGTTGATTGAACTGATTATTATGATTATGATTATTATTATTATTATTATTAAATCCGAGCCCTGTCCTGTAACCTGTGATATTAATAACCTGGGTAATTGAGAAAAGAAAGATAAGTGCAGTGCTGAGTCAAATGTATTTACATAATGGAAGTGACAGAAATGGTCACAGAGCATTAAGCATTGCATATGAACATTGTGCGTGTGTGTGTGTGTGTGTGTATGTGAGTGTATGAGTGTGTGTATGAGAGAGACACACACAGAGAGAGAAAGAAAGATTGCCTATTTCCCAGCTGAGCTGATGGGCTGTGATGGTGATGGTGTCCATTCCTTCATACTCCAAGCCCCCGATTGCCTACACTCCCACAACTCTTAACCACGTTGCAGCATCTCCATCTTCCTTCACTTGCTCATTAACAGAACCTAGAAGCTCTCTCTTTTCTTTTAGCAGTCTCTGATTCAGCGTTTTCTCACCACGTTCCGTCCCGTTATCGGCGCGAGAATCCAGATTCTCATCGAACCGCGCTCGCCTCGGACCGGCGCAGACACAATTAATTCCACAAAGCCGGATGACGCCGGCGCATTGTTTGAACTTTTCCCGCTCTAATCTCCGATAATGAAGATGGAAGGATAAATCTAAGTGTTATTCTAATATACTTCAGACTTTTCCAGAGCTGAATCAATTACGTTTATAGCCCTTTCGGCCAGACCGGGCTGTTTTTTTGTGTTTTTTTTTTTTTTGCCGGATTATCCCGACGCTGTGCATTTTTAATGCACTTGATCCCTATGAAATGCAACAGATTAGAAGAAGGTTACAATCTGCGTGTAGCCAAATCAGATTTAAGCAGATTTATTGTTCCTGTGATTATAATAGATTGTGGTGTTCACTTAGGGACAGGAGTGAAATGAAAACAGGAAAATAATGGACATCATATAACACCTTTCACACCTTTCCGGTTCTTCCGTCCAGGTCAGATGGACTGGATTTTAAATGATCCCGCAGTCGACACATGTACATGTTGGACTATGTACCTTTACCTAACCTACGTCTGTTCGTGACTATGACTACGGCTGTGCCCAGAATTAGAAATGAGATGTTTTTCAGAAGTATTTAAATGATTTCTTTTCATCAATATATTTCTCCTATATTTGAGATACATAAGAAAAAGTAGATGCAGCACATTTATTTATATACAATATATAGCATTGTGATCTCTGCAGTACGTATAATACGGCTTTCTGACACTCAAGGTCATGCATGTTAGGATAAAAGACTAAGAAGAAGAAAGGAAGAAAAGGAATATATGAAAGGAAAAAAAACATATTGTCCAAATTCTTTCCCGTTTCCTGGAAATTCAAGGTTTTCTGTAAAGATCTGCAGAAAGTCACTAGACTAACGCTGTGGCTCTGGCTGACAGGTAGACACACTAACTGGAGGTGTATTACTATTATCGCACGTCATCGCAGATACGTACACGGCAGATGGACACAGATCTTCCTCACGTCTCCTTCACGCCTGACCGGACGTCAGGTCGTGCCGCACGCTCGTACCGTAATCCCGCTGCACAAATGCCGACCCGCCGTGCCTGCGTTCCTCTCGGTCGGTGACGCAGGAACGGCTCTCGTAGACGTAACGTTATCCGTATATCCGGACGTTGCTTCAGGGCACGTTCTCATGCTATCGATCGAGGGATTGAGTAATCTGTGATTAGGAGTGTGATTAGAGTGTGACCCGAGCACAGTATGGTTTTTTTTTTATACACAAATTGTTAGACATTCCTCTAGGAACGCTACAGTCTGGTACAAGGTACGAGATACAAGGTACAAGGTCTGTCCTCGACCTTCGTCACGTTGGACATGTGTGAAGAATATGTCTGAGCAGTAAAATGACACAGTTCGTATTATACCTAGTTATTAGTATTCGACGTCATTAAAGGTAATGTAGGATTAACTGCCTGTTCTGTCGACGCTATGAGAAGTCTTAACAGTAGTGTAAGAATGTATCCGCACCTCAGTTAGTGGGTGATTTAGTCCACGTTCTGAGGACGTTAGGATAAACCTGGTGTTAACGTCAGGCTGAGCTGTGGGGGTGTTCTGGGGGCGACTTTGGCACCAGCGATTACTTACACATCGGGTTCAATAACCAGAGGGCGATTATGTGTTCGTTTGTATCTGAAATGAACGAAACGAGGGGAAGATGTTCGCTCAGAGACTATTTTGCAGGTGTGTAGGATGCAGGATGAGGTCAGTCTTTTCAGACGACATGGTGATGGCTGAAGACCGCACTGGATTACGGCGGATCGTGAAGACGGGCTTGTGGTCTTTGTTTTGACGTGCCATGCTGGTTAGAGTGTGTTGGTGTGTGTGTGTGTGTGTGAGTGTGTGTGTGTGTGTTCCTGTTTTTATATTTTAGGATAGGAATATTGGATATGTTTGACGTTGTGGGACATTTTGCTGGTCCCTATAAGGAAAGTGTTTTTGTTGTTGTTTCTAACAAAAATGTAAAAAAAATAAAAGAGCCAAAAAGTTGCTTTTTCATTACCAAGGTTAACGTTAGGGTTAGGGTTAGGATTAGGATTAGGGTTAGGGTTAGGGTTAGGATTAGGGTTAGGGTTAGGGTTAGGATTAGGGTTAGGATTAGGGTTAGGGTTAGGATTAGGAATTGCATGAATTAGATCTGTTAATAATTCTGTCAATGAAAGGTCCTCACAAGTGTAGCAAGACTGTGTGTGTGTACACGTGTGTACGTGTGTATATGCGTGTGTACGTGTGTGTATACGCATGTGTACATGTGTGTACGTGTGTGCGTGTGTGTCTGTGAGTGTGTGTGTATGTGTCTGTGTGTGTGCATGTGTGTGTGTGTGTATGGGTCTGTGCGCGTGTATGTGCATATGTGTGTGTGTGTGTGCATGTGTGTGTGCGTGCATGTGTGTGTGCATGTGTGTGTGTATGTGTGTATGTGCGTGTGTATGTGTGCGTGTGAGTGTGCATGTGTGTGTGTGCGTGTGAGTGTGCATGTGTGTGTGTGCGTGTGTGTGTGTGTGTGTGTGCGTGTGTATGTGTGTGTGTGCGTGTGTATGTGTGCGTGTGTGTGTATGTGTGTGTGTGTGCGAGTGTGAGTGTGCATATGTGAGTGTGTGTGTGAGCGTGTGTGTGTGTGTGTATGTGTGCGTGCGTGTGTGTGTGTGAGCGTGTGTGTGTGTGTGTGTGTGTGTGCGTGTGCGTGTGGGCTGGAAGTCCCTTTGGAAACGGTGCCTCGGCTTCTTCAGCCTCTCCGTTTTTCTCCCATCGGTCTCGCTCAGCTCAATGAGACGCAAAGCAGAACAAACAGAAACACATGTAATATCACTACCTTATTTATTTATTTATTTATTTATATTTTTACCATTCCAGTCTCTTTTTATATGGACCCCACTCCTCCCTGCGTGTTTCCGGCAGATCTCAGCTAACCCATCGTATGAGGAAGAAAGCAGATCTGCTTACATTTCGTTTTGAACAGGCTGCCTGTTTGTGCGCTTTGTTGATAAGAGGGGTTTTTTTTCCTGCAAGGTGCCTCCGGCATTTAAAAGGTTAATGAAGGTCGCGAGCGGCCCGGCTGCAGCCGCCCACTTTCCCGCAGCCGCTTCCCTGATTAACTGTGAAATCCTCCTCAAATTAGGACACGGCGTCCTCCTCTGGACGTTTGTCCAGGGAAGGGTAAAAAAAAAAAAATGCTTATTAACATTGAATGGTTCCTGCTCCCTGTGGAGGTCTGGCTGATAAAATGACCAAGGCAAGAAAGAGCACAACTTTACAAATTAGCATAATTAGTCATTATCTCTTAATAGGCCCTGTTGGCTTTTTGAGACGCGGCTGCCGGATTTCCGCTTTAAAGTTCAGCGTGGAAAGACCGAATCGCGATGCCGAAGCGTCTCAGTAACGCAGATGAGCCGACAGCGTAATCGTCCCATTAGGGGTTTATCACTAGGTGCGTTTCTCTGAAAGGCTCAACAGACCGACGAGAGAACAGAACCTTCTACCTTCTACAAATAATATATCAGAAAAAAATGCTAATCAACTTGTAGATTTAAACTGTGAATCCGTTTTTTTGTTTAATGAATATTCATGCCATTTATCCTGAAATCAATGAACCTGACTCGCGCTTGACACATTTAATTATCTAACAAGCACTAGCATGAGTACAGTTAGCTTCTTGGCTGCTTAGCATTCTTAGTCTGCTTTGACCAGCAGCGGAACAGCGCTAGCATCTGCGGGAGGTGGCTGACCTTGTACACAGACGGCGAGCGTGAGTCTGCGCAGGCACATCTCGGAAGTGGAAAGCAGCACTGTACGGCATTGTGGGCCACAAATCAATTAACAAAGCCCAGGAGCTAGCACTGACACGGCGGAATGAAACGAGGCTAATGCGGTGACACATTTCGTGTCAGGGAAAGACGGGGAGACGATTCTTTGAAGGTTGTCGTTAATTACGGAGAGCTTGGAGTGTGTATGTGATCCCGCGTATATAAAAAGGACAAAATAAAGACCCGGGCGGATGTTTGTTCTGCCTTTGTAACCGGCTCCAGTGTCTTTTGTGTAATAATATTCACTCTGTATAATATTACTATAATATTATATAATATTACTCTTACTCTTGCTGTTGAGCATATGTCGATTTTATTTAGCTTCTCCTCATGGTTTGAGGATGCGTACGTACTGACATTGCTCCAGAATTTTAAAAGCATATATATTATTAGCTGGACGTTATAGATTGCTGTCTTGTTGTACAAAACATCTACATTTGGATTTCTAGTTTCATTTGTCTCATTTGTGTCTTGTTTCCGTATTTCGTACATCATACGACTGCAGACTTTTGCACAAAGAGAGAGATGTATGTGTATAGAGTAGCTCTACTGGCAGTAATGGCAGTTTATATCTGTTTTAATGGTTTTAATGGTAACAAACTCAGTGACAGGTCTGGGCCATGGGAGCCCTAAGGTTAGGACTGGATTGTCGATCGGAAGGTCGGGGTGCTTGAGCGTCAACATCAGGGGCTGGCGATGCTGGACCCCCGACCTGGCCACCAAGGGGCGCAGTGCACGCGCAGTGCCGGCCCCAAGCCCAACCAATGGGACGGTGGCATCAGGAAGGCATCCGGTATAAAAACCTGCACCAGATCTGGGGCAGGGGTGGCTCAATGTTTAAGGTGTTGGGTTACTGAATAGAAGGTTGGGGGTTCAAGCCCCAGCACCACCAATCTGCCACTGTTGGGCCCCTGAGAACGGCCCTTAACCCTCAACTGATCAGGTGTATAAATAAGATGTAAGATGTAAATGTAAGTCACTCTGGATAAGGGTGTCTGCCAAATGCCATAAATGTAAATGTAAAAGGAAATCTGGGTGTGCACTGAGCCCCTTGGTGGCCGGGTTGGGGGTCCAGCAGCGGCAGCCCCTGATGTTGGCGCTCAAGCACCCCGACCTTCCGATCGACAATCCAGTCCTAACCTATTGGGCTCCCATGGCCGGATCACACAGTGACCCCAAGAATGGGAGCAAGCCATTAAAAAAAAGAACATAAAACAAACCCAACGATACAGTAACAGGTTATTGACATGGATTCCATCTATTTTTAAAACCCCGTTAAAGTTGGAACATTGCATACATCTCAAACTCAAACATATTTCAACAAAACAACCCAACTGACTCACTCACTATCGTGCATTTATTATTGTTAAAAAGAAACGATTAAAGGCAACAACAAGAAAACAACAAGATTGTAGATAAATGTGTACAATGGGAGTGCAGTGGGACATTTGCAGAATGACATGTAGTAGCTCCTGACAATTCTTTTGCCTTTTAACAACCTTAATGCTGAGAGTAGCAGTTATTGTTTCTCGAAATGTTTATTAAATATCCAGTCATAAAACTGTTCCCCTGTTGATATTGCTGTATGTTTGGAATGATAATGGTGCAGCGGACATATCTACATTTCATTATCTATCTTACTGGAATGTTCTATTCTAATAGGTAAATTGTAAAATCCTGTGCTTGGCATTTAGTAGACAGACAGACAGACAGACAGGCAGGCAGGCAGGCAGGCAGACAGACAGACAGACAGGCAGATGAACAAGTATACAGTATGTGGTAATATACTGGGGCAGGGGTGGCTCAGTGATTAAGGTGTTGGGTTACTGAATAGAAGGTTGGGGGTTCTAGCCCCAGCACCACCAAGCTGCCACTGTTGGGCCCCTGAGCAAGGCCCTTAACCCTCACCTGCTCAGCTGTATAAAT
>JAOTRJ010000048.1:6568169-6579981 GCA_028564905.1 Leptodoras praelongus | reverse complement strand
TAGATAGATAGATAGATAGGAAGGCAGGCAGATAGATAGATAGATAGATAGATAGATAGATAGATAGATAGATAGATGGGCCTACAAACCCAACCCGCCCGACACTTCTCCTTCCACTTTTTTGTGCACTCTAAAAATTGCTGTAAGGCTCCACTCTGGTGTGTGTGTGTGTGTGTGTGCGCGCGCGTGCGCTCTTGTTGACTGGGTTACCCATCGTACAAGCCTAACATGCGTTTTAATGCGCTAAGTAAACAGCACGGAGGATAAGAGCGGCGCTTATTGTCGGGATACAACAGCTGTCCGACCCTCCATTGTAGTGCCTCACAGTGACCCGAGTCTGCCCTCCTGCCCCGTTTAACCAGCTCAGCGCACCAGAACACGGGCAAAGGGTGTATGCGTGCAGCCCCACTAATACTGAATACTGCAGCCTTTCTGTAATACTGAATACTGAATTCACGCGCGCAGTGATCATTTGTTTCCAATGTGCAATAGATGCAGCAAACACACAAACAAAAAAAACAACAAACGCACAGAAATGAATATGAGCATGAAACATGTCATGTTTGCTTTCCTTCACAATATTTTTATTTTAATGACTGATAGAGCAATATTTTACCCAATTAGTAAACATAGGTATTGTCAAATTTCTATCAAATCAATTTTAGAAAATGAAACCAAGCTCTAAGCATGTATAAACGTCATAGACTGGTGTTCCTTTCAGCCCCTGACCGAGTAGCATGAGGAAGTGTATTTGGTTGAGACTTTAAGCACTTCTGTAAATAGCTCTGAATAGCAGGCAAACAAACAAACAGACACCAGCAACAAGACATTATTCCCCTACATGTAGCTAGATCTAATGCTTAGATTGTTTTATTTTCATCTTACATACCCACATAGTACAACTGTAATCTTTCTTCTTCTTCGTCTTCTTCTTCTTCTTCTTCTTCTTCTTCTTCTTCCTGCTTATTATTATTATTATTATTATTATTATTATTATTATTATTATTATTATTATTATTATTCCCACTATATTTATTTGTTCACGTGTAAGCAGGAACATACTGTCTCCTGTTCTATATTATTTGGGAACTTTGGAAACAATAGATCACTAAAGCCTCTTAAAACACTGCATTAAACACTGAAGACTGTCCTTGATGAGGTGTCAGAACATTTCAGGTCACTTAAGAAACTGTGTAAGTTCTCACCTTCAGCCCTAAACAAACACAAACACAAACACAGACAGAAGAGTTCAGGTGTGCTTGGTTTAAGTGTCTAACACTGGGAAGAGAGCAAAGCAAATACGTTCAGATTTAAGAACTATACACACTGATAGATAGCAAGAGAAACAGAACTTCTGTCTTTTTTATTTAGGATTATTTATATTTATTATGTGTGAGTTGTAGAAATGTGTCGATAAGCAAATGATTATTTAGAGTAAGAGCGGGATGTCTTGAGAAAAAGCACAAATAAAATGGGTACTATAGAAATAAAGCAATAGGCTGATGTGTATATAGAATACAGACTGTGTGTGTGTGTGTGTGTGTTTCAGGATTTCCACTGGTGCTGGTGATGTGTGAAGCCTGGTTCCGTATGGCACCCTTCAGGCAGGGCCCCCTCTCCTGTCAAGCCTGGAATGGAGCCCCATGCAGAGAGTGAGGGTCCACGCACGACAGGGGAACTACACAACCCTGTTGTTTCAGAATGGCCACTTGATTTACGCTCGTCACAGCGGAAAGGGGTCGTCATGTCTCCAGGCACGTAGGTGTTGACAGCCATACCGGACTGCCTCGCACCCAAACCGTTCCACCGCTGCTCTTCTGCTCATGCCCAGTCTGGTTTCCAAAAGCACTAGGCACCATGGAGTCACCCCTGGCAGCCCGGCTGTTTTGCATTTTACACTGAACCACTTGTGACAAGAAATAATGTCACTTCACTGCTAATTACATGTGATGTGATCACTGGAAATGTGCAATTTTTTTGTACAAGAGCAAAGTGCAAGATATATTCAATAATGTGTGCTCAAGAGCGGCAAGTGTTTATTTTTAAATATAAGACCTGGATGATATGGTAGTCGGCTCATCCTTACAGATTATTGGTGGTGAATTTCCACACGCAGGGAAGCTTTGTCTACTGTGCATTTTGAAGGTCATAGTGCAAACCAAACAGAGGCTTCACGCCTCCTCCCAGACAGCATTTGTCTGCTCTGGTGGAGTCGGCATACCTAAACTCAAGGCATACAATCAATTACAGTCACAGATTTCAGATTTATGATTCCTATGAAGATGATGGCATGTCACATTTGTAAGCACATACAGTAAAAAGCATAAACATCCTCTCTTTTTTTTTCAAAGCACCACTTCATTTCCACTTAGAATTGTGGGGTAGTTAAATGGTCATTTTCCTAAACAGTATTTTAAGATGGGCCTATAGCAGTATGTGCTGTAATCAATGTGTGACATAAATGTTGGCTCAAAGCACTCTGCAAGTCCATTAAACTGAAGTTACCCTCAATCTGGTCTGAAGTTTCAGGAAAACTGCCTAATAACCAAATAATGTCTGAACCAAAAAAAAAAAAGAAAAAAAGAAATAAAAATGGCTGTTAAGTCAATTCGCACAGTGTGTTTTTTTTGTGCATTCTAAATACTAGCCTTGTTCATTTTAAGCAGCATATGTACAACATTTTCAAGCAGCCAGCCTGTAAAGTTAATAGAGAGAGGAAGAAAGCAAGAGAGCATGTGTGCTGCAGGGAAAGTTGTGTTATATAACCGCACTGCCTTTATAGCATGGCTCATGTTGGGATTATGTCACTTGAACGCTGTCACTGCAGCAGTAGGAGAAAGCACCCTGAGGTGGGCAGTATATCAACATCCCCTGTTTGACATTTACAGACCAATGATCAGCACTCGCAGCATTATAGGCCTTACACAGTTATGGGCTATGGTATTTATACAGAGATATAATGCCTCATATAAAATAGTCAAGCCAGGCCCACAAATAATGCTTTACTGTGTAGTGAGGAAGATTTGGCATGGAAAATTTCAACTAGCTGCCTGTTTCCCTTTTAGCTTCCTATTCTGTACAAAATGTTTGGTCAAGTTGTCAAATCTGTATGTATGAATGGACGACACTTTTGGAATTTGTAATGAATTGGCAATACATTGACCTAGCAATTCAGGACTACATTAGGACGGACACTGGGAATGAACAAAACACATAAAAAAAAAAAAATAATAATAATAATTCATATTTTGCTTCATACTGTTTATATATCTTTTTATTTTTTTAATTCTATTTTATTTATTTAAACTTTTTTTTTTTTAATTATTTTATTGGTATTTTATTTTATTTAGCATTTTCTGTACTGAGTTTAAACATTTTCCTTGTATGCTTTTTCCACTTTATGCCAGGTAATATAATCTAGCACTGAAAACATTACACACTTGTCTTGTTTGATCATGATTCATGATTAAATTTATAGTCCAATGATGCTATTTGTGGATTTCTCACAATATTAAAGTAGCTGTATGGATATGTTGGAGTAGAGCTGATTTATGACCTTGACAAGCCCAGGAACTCTCAGGATTTTGATTTGAAAATCTTCTGTATTGTCCATGCAGATGGACATCTTTGTCTTCATTATGTGGTAGAATTTCAGGCAGATTGTCAACTGTTCCAGAGCTTTGGAACTTTACGATGACCCTCATTATGCCTAATGGTGTTTTTAAGTGCTTATGGATTTTTAATATCCATTGCCTTATGCAGGTCAACAACCAAAGCAGCAACAGAAAAAAAAAACCCAGCAAGAACAAAGAGTGACAATTTGTTTGCATTTATTTTAAGTATTCTCAATTCTACTACTTTTTTTTTACAGTAAAAATACTGTTAGTGCCAAGAGGGAAGCCAATATCAATGATGTTCTGTAGTTAATCTGGAGTTAATATCATTTACTAAAATCCTGCTATAGTTACTAACAGCGCTTGCTATCTGAGAACAGAACTAACACAGAATGAAAGCATTTGGGTGACTGTGAGTGTAGTTTAAGTTTAGAGGGCTCTATGGGTTACTGCAGAACGTATGAGGGACTTGGTAGAGATCAATCTCTATTGGTCTTTTTCTTTTCCCGCTGCTGACCCCCATCCCACCCCCACGCTGCTGGGAACAGCATGAAGGCCATGCATGGCTGCCATGCATGGACCCTTACATCTCACACATGTAGCCAAACAGTCCTTGGACAGAGCAGGCTACTTTATACGCACTGAGCTAAACATGTGTTGTGGCCAAAGTTCCATCAAAGGTCAGGCAGCTAGGCTTTGAACACTTCAAAGCAAAGGCTTTCAAGTTTTATGGCAGGTGTAAGCAGGGTTTGCTGACCAGCCCAGGGTGGTCTGAGCCCTGGCCTGGAGGAGTTCATGCCCGGAGGGAGGGAGCAAGCAACGAGAGAAGTGACCAGACTGTCCCAAACATCTTCATGCAATGCTTTATGCAAATCTGCAAGGCTGTTTGCACACAATCACTTCAAGAGTCTCTGGTTTCAGAAGACCCCAGCAGGGTACGGCTGGCTCTCCCCCGACTCAGGAACAGATCGTGCGGGCAAAGGGCAAAGTCTGCTGCACATCCCTTCATCCACTGTCCAGCACTTATTCCGCTGCTGTCAGCACATACCCGGGGTTCCAAGCAAGTTCATCAAGACTTCCTCAACCATGGTCTTAAGAGGTTTAGCACTAAGAGATTATGCACGACCATTATCCAGTGGTCTTCTTTACACAGCTGTGCTGTCATGTCATACTTAATGTGGGTATACTATTACTTCTGCTATTAAATCTCTATTAAGAATAAGACCTGATTGTTTATCTGGAAAGTGTAATTATGGAGTGAAGTGGCTGTTTGATGGAGCTCCGTTGACTCTGCGAGCTAGCCTGCACATTGTGAAAAGCCATTAGAGGCGGCAGGGAGCAGAGCAGGTGTGTTTGTGTCACTTCACAGATGGTGTGGAATTCAGCTTTAATGAGTGGAAAGACAACACTTCAAATGAACTTTTATCTCTGATGGAGGGTAAAAGAGGCAACAAGACGAGCAAGTGCACATGAACAGAATGAAAGCGTTTGGACAGGTCATTTCACAATTTACATTTACTACAAATACACACAGAGCCAAAACATTTCATTAATCCAACCCAAGCATTACAGGAATGCCATTACTCCAAGCCACACTTGTTGTTTTGTTTGTATCAAGACTTTTACTTTGATAAGAAAAAGCATGTCAGGCAGAATTCTTGTGGCTTATCATTACTGTCTGCTTCGGTGCAGCCGGTTACACATTACGCTCGCTCTATGCGAGGGCATGGTTTTTTAAATCCATCTGTTGTTCTATGAGATGGCTAATGTCACACTGAGATGATTAAAAGAACATTACCTGGGTTGTGAGATTCCCTGAATGAGAAGAAGGCTGTATAGTAAATTGCTTGTTTTCTGTATTATGATTAATTGAACTTCCACCATCACATTTCAACGCACTTTGTTTTTCTGTCCCCAGTCATCTCTTATCATTAAAGAGAAAATCTGAATCTCTCTCTTGGAGTCCAATTAAAGATTTGCATTGCTATATTTTTCACTTTAATTACCGAATACAAAGCAGGCTTTGACTTATTTTGTTATTTATCAGGCAGCACTGAGGAAAATTAAAAAAAAAAAAAAAACTCATCAAGTATACAGATAGCTGAAGCCATAATTACTTTGACAAAACAAAAGGGAACAGTGGCATGTATAACTCTTTATAGACTGCATAACCAACACTGCATTAATTACAGCTTCCTTAAACGACTTAGGTGTCAAATATTTGTAAAGGAGGGATGTGTTTATTCCAGATTGGAAGTACGAGGCAACAACGCCATTTATTAAAGGAACAGAACAAAAGGCAATCACGATAAGTCCGGACTTAATGCTGAAACAATCGTCGCTGGAGAGAATGCAAGCTTCACCGAGAATGCAGCATTCGGCACCAGAGAAGCATCATTAGGTTCTTGCCAACAGTAAATCATCCCCTGTGAGCACATAGTATATGCTGCAGAGATTAAAAAGGAAAAAAAAAATGGAAAGGGCTCACGGCAACACACAGTTGATGTTATTAATTCCATTATACCCCACATTGACAAAACAGTAGGACTCGATTCAGTGTCATGGTGGCACTGTGAAATGGCACTTTGTTGCGATAATGGACAAAATGTACATAGTTGCGCTAAATGGTCATAGAGCATGATGAAAACTGGTGCTGAGATACATCAGGGCACGAGAACCGAATTCAAAGCATCATATTGTTGAAGTTCAGCGTCCTGACAGTTCCTCTGCTCTTATTAACCTTTTCTTCTCAGAAAACCACTGAATCTCCCATACTCTAAACACACTTTACCATGCATCTAAGGTAGCCCAAGCATGCCATGCTCATGCCAATAAGATCTCATTCCAAGCACTAGACAAGCGACCAAGGATGGCCTGCAGAATTTAGTGACTTGGCGAGGCTTCCTGCTGGAGCCCCGATTTCCTCTGCACTTCCCCAGCACCTCCTTTGTGTGACCCTGCAAATATCCTCTGGGCCTGCTCGTTACCCCGTGCAGCCAGCGTGGATCAGCACGCCGCTTAATTTGGCACCCAGAGATTCGCTGTGCACTTCAAAACGCCGCAACGAGGAGAGCAGAGAAGGCAAAAATCCCGCCGGCCGTTATCAGACAGTAGCAGATGCGTGCCATTGCACATGTTTGGGTTTTAAAGAGACGCCTTCTTTTTTTAGACTGTTTTACATGACATCGCGTTAAGTCATCCACCAGACATGATTCGTTGATTTATTTGGTTTGAAATGCCTTACAGCAAAGCCTCGGTGATACAGTGATAATCTGGAGGAGATGATAGTAATAATAACAATAAGGATGATTGCTTTTCTATCAATCAGATTATAGGAAAATAGTACTGCAACATAACAGTTATCCCAATAACAGAACTTCCTGATGTGCTTTATTCCACTTATACACCAACATTTACCAAAGATATTTGCAATTTTTACATTTATAACTGAAGGTTTTTCATTGGGTACATCTACATTTAATATCCTGGAATATCTGGAAAGACACATTCACTTCTGTTACAGACAGAATCCCATGTTTTCAAGTAAATAAGCCCCCTACAAAAAAAAAAACAGAAATAAAGCTTTTTAATATATTTAGTATTGAGTATTGACACTATCCAAGTCCTTGAGAATCAATTGTTACTACGGCAACAATACCATATTAAAATCAACCCATTCGTATAATTATATCATTTTCGACTTTCAGTCTTTCTGACCAATCAGATCTGAGAATGCGACGGCAATAGGAACACCATCATGAATCTAAACTAATACCAGAGTTGAATTTATGCGTATTTTTTCTCCTGCAATACGGGATATAATACATAAACGTGATTATGCAACGTGAGTCTTGATACATGGTGCAGGTTCTGGTAATCATTTTGATTCCTCTATCCATGACGTCTGGCTAACGTTGTGTCAAGTGGAGGTGGTGACGGGCACCAGGTTCACAGTGGGCTCTGTGCCCTCTGCCATCGGTCATCCAGAGCCTGGATGCTGGTGCTTGGCATGGTGATTCCGGGTGTGACATTTGTTTCCATCCAAAAGAGCGCCAAAGCACTGGTGAGGCCAGACAAGTTGTGCCCATTCGCACCACTGAAGACCCAACATCCTGCTGAGCCAGCAGGCCATCTCTGGCATCAGCGCAGACACCAATCACCAATTCTGTTGTGACATGTCATTCAGGAGGATGTAAAGACACAAATAGAGAAAAAGGCACTTCATACTGTATGAAAGTATAGACACCGACATAGTCTAGTTCTCCTGGGAGGGAAGACAAAACGTTCACTGCAACATGGTGTCCTCTTTTATAATGCATTTTAACATTTAATCAGGTCACAATAATATATTTGGTGTACACTACAGCATTGCGTTCTGTCAGACGGGAGGTTTACACCAGACCCACGGATTACTAAGTGCTTCTTTCCCTTTCACTGAAAGCGCCTGCTCTGTAATTATCCTGGCAGCTACTGACTCCATGTCTGCTTCACAGAGCAAAAACCCACACAAAACAATTAGGGCAGTGCACGCTGGAAACGAATGCAGCTTGTACAAACAGCAGGTGAGAGTCGCAAGACACATCTGCAGAGCTTTAACTGGACACAATAATTGTGTTGCACAAATACAGTACGGCATAATCTAACATTAACATCCTTTTAACATCCTTCTGGTAAGAAAATACTGTAAACGCATGGGAATAAACTCCAAATCACCATGCCTGAGCAACACAGTTAAAGATAGAGATAGTGTGTGTGTGTGTCTACTGGCAAAACTAAGAGTATAAAAGTTGACATGATGCAAAGTGTCAGATATAATTTTGGGCTTTCGGGCTTGGCTGCAGCTCTGCATGATATGGTCTATTTTTGCTGGAGTTGAGCCAGGCCTGTCTGTTGAGCTGGATGAGTTTCTGGGATCATCTCCAGACTCCCTGGAGATAGTAATCTACATTGCAGAATCCTGGAAGTACATGGACTGGGAGGACAGGGATGCAGGTGAACATTCCTTCTCCGCAGTGCAGATCCAAAAAATCAGTACATGGCCAATAAGTTTAGAGAGATGACATGGAAATATGATGTGTTCATGTACGGCGGGTATGATAAATCTCAATGCTTAGTAGTCTGCTAAATCACGCAAATTGAAAGAAGACCTTATGGTATTCTCTTCATCTGTACAGGAAAAAAGAAAAAAGAAATAAGACCAAATAGTTTTAATGGATTCTAGCACAGACGTAAAGGCATAAGTGTTCATCATCTGACTCTCAAAAAACATCAACTGGTTTCAAAGTGCCATTAATATACCACTTGACCATTTGAAGATAATGACCCATATATTGCACTGCTGGGCTCAGATGCTTCTCGGTATCCGTAAACAACTTAATATTTGGGATATCAGACATGGACAGAAGGCCACGTAGAGCTGCAAATCTTCAGGATCGCGGTTAGATAACACTGAGAGGCTCATTAGCTGTTGTTAAAAAAAAACAAAAACAACAAAAAAGTTAACTTTCCCCAGAGTGAAGTCACATACATCAGGTCAGATGGTGCAGCATTATTTCTGCTCACTGACCATTTTTCTCTCTGAGACATGGGGAGGGGGTGTAATCTTCAGAGTGAAATCATAGGTCTACAGATGTTTTCAAGACGTCTTTTTTTTCTGTCAGTAGCAGATTATCCCCTGTAGCAAAATCTCATTAAAGAGCAATTTACAGAGCTGCGCTGATGTTGCCATCAACCAAAAATTATAGGCATTAATTAAAAAAAAAATAAAAGTTTGTGAAAAATGTTGAAGTTTTCAGAAGTCCTTGGAAGAAAAATATGATATAGGAATATGGATGGATGATTCGACAAATAATCTATCTATCTATCTATCTATCTATCTATCTATCTATCTATCTATCTATCTATCTATGTTTGGTAAAAGCTTTATCCTGGTCAGGGTTTTTGTGGAATCCATAACCTATCCCAGGATCACTGGGTGTGAGGTGTAATAATAATAATAATAATAATAATAATAATAATAACAATAATAATAATAGTATTAAAAATAATAACAAATAAATAGATAAATAAATAAATAGATAGATAAACAAATAAATAAATAAATAAAAGTCCTCAGAAGAAAAATATAATTGATGAATATGGATGGATGATTTGATAATCTATCTATCTATCTATCTATCTATCTATCTATGTTTGTTAAAAGCTTTATCCTGGTCAGGGTTTTTGTGGAATCCGTACCTTATCCCAGGATCACTGGGTGTGAGGTGTAATAATAATAATAATAATAATAATAATAATAATAATAATAATAATAATAATAGCAACAATAACAAGGACATTCTGAGCATTCTGGGACAAAAGAGCAGGATTTAACACCTAGGCCGAACTTCTAGCTGTCACACACACAAACACACACATACACACACACGTGCGTAAAGCGCATTTTTGGTTCACCTGGAAGAAAGGCTCCATCTCTTACAAACCAAACGTGAACTTAACACACCGTGACAGTGCACTAGTCGGAACTCCAAGAAAGTCGGAAGTGATGTAGGCCTGTAGGCCTGATGTTTTATTCTAAATAAAGTAGCTCTCAATGCGCCTGGCGTGTGCGGCTTTACTAACATGTTGCGCAAATAGCGTTTAAATTAGTGAGCACACTGAGTGGTGTGAATATGAAAATCTAGCCTATTACAGGTTAGGGCTTGTGGCTACACACACTGAGAGAGAGAGAGAGAGAGAGAGAGAGAGAGAGAGACCCTCCATCTCTGCACGCTTTGGAGAGCTGCTGGCATGACGGTAACGATCCTGTCTAAAATTTTCCACAGCTTAATTTCGAATCTCTACACAAGGTTTCCATAAAGACCCGGTGTTTTTGGCTAAAGCAGGCTGATGTTTACAGCTCTAAAGCATTCATTTCAGACTCACGGACACACGGGGAAGTTTGGAAACAAATTTGGGACTAGAAAATAAAATAAATAAAGACAAAAAAAAGGAGGAAAGATTAAAAACACCGGTGTGCTCCTAAACTTACAATTTTCCCCGTTTGAAAGAAATGTGCCGAGCAGTAATAAGGACCGCCAGCTGGACGCTGACTTAAACCTCCCGTCCTGGTGTGTTTTCTGTTTTCCAAACTGCTTTCCAGCACGAAATTCCAGTTACAGAGCAGGAGTAAAGTTGCATTTCTAAATGTATTTTTATTTATTTATTTAATGATTATTTTTTTATCTATTTATTTATTTTTATTTTATTATTATTATTATTATTTTTATTTAAGATTTGCAATGGAGAAAAAGCAATGCAGTTTTGCTTGGATAATGCGCCTTAATAAAGTCTAACGAATATGACACACTTTTCGTTAGTTAGAAATAATAATAATAATAATAATAAAACATGCTTTAAAAAAATAACACTCGCAACACTTGTGTTAAATCAGACTGCTCTTGGGTTTGGAGTAAAAGGCTGGTAAGCACAAGGCTCCTGGGAAAGATGGAGCCAACATGATTTATTGTTATGGAGAATCATGGAGAGCTACTGCAGACCGCGATAGGAACATAAAAATATAACACATGCCTAATACTGTTACACACCGCCGTGATTTATACACGCGTTTATGATGAGAAAACGGTGCAATTAACTTCTGCACACTGCGCTTGTGTGTAAATATATGTGCGTTAATATGCAAGTGTTTTTGCCTGGG
Source organism: Leptodoras praelongus (assembly GCA_028564905.1). NCBI lineage: Eukaryota > Metazoa > Chordata > Actinopteri > Siluriformes > Doradidae > Leptodoras > Leptodoras praelongus. The sequence goes on along the minus strand of JAOTRJ010000048.1, from coordinate 6,568,671 downwards.
AATAAACTGAAGCCATCCAGGAAAATTAATGCCCAGGTGCAATCAAATATATGAAAATATTTAGCATAGAAATCTCATTTAGAATTGGGATTTATGGTTTGCGTTGGAAGTTTATTATTATTATTATTATTATTATTATTATTATTATTATTATTATTATTACTGCTATTATTATTATTACTGCTATTATTATTATTAATATTATTATTGTTATTATTATTATTACTGCTAATATTATTATTATTATTATTATTATTATTATTATTATTATTATTATTATTATTATTATTATTATCCACACACGTAGTCATAGTTTTAATTGATTAATTATCTTTTTTTAGCCATTATTTAACCAGGATGTCTCCTGATCTTGACAGCGTCCTGTCTAAAATAGCTTCACCATTCACTCACACTCCGTTACACACAGTAAGATACAGAATTAAAACGAGTCACACACACACACACACACACACACACACACACACGCTGTGAGCCAAGAGAC
>JAOTRJ010000048.1:6243037-6254209 GCA_028564905.1 Leptodoras praelongus | reverse complement strand
TTGGGAGCTGAATCATTCATATTCAGATGTAGAAGTTTCAGAACAATAACTGTGACTGATCACATCCTTTATCCACTCAGCTACAAGTTACTGCAGGCTTTAATAACATATTTTACAATCCAAAGTCAAATCCTTCAGCATCTACACACAACACAGAGATCATCACCACATCCTCACACTGATTACACACACACACACACACACACATCCATGTGCTCTAGTTGTTTATAGTTTATTTTTAGCCCCTTATTTTGTTCTAACATTTGTTTCTTCACAGATGATTGATTTATTTGGACTGATTTTTTTAGGATTTTAAGCCTCTGTTCTTTGTGTGCCTATCTGTGATTGTAAGCATACAGGAAGTAGCAGCACATTTTCAGTAGTAGGCCTAGTCTACTTTAAAATTAATAATTTCCAAGTAAATTCAGGCACTAAGTGAAGAATCTTAGACATCCATGTAGATTATTATTATTATTATTATTATTAGTAGTAGTAGTAGTAGTAGTATTCCATAATAATTTATTTGGACAGTCCACCTACAGAAGGTTTACTGAATATTTGTAACATTTCAACAGTAACCTATGCTCTACAAATGTTCAATTATGTACAGTATATATGTATAAAGATATCAACAAACAATACTAAAGCATTTCATTAATCTTTGTTGAACACCCTAACTCTAGGTTGAGCAAGTAGTTCAAGTTCAACTAAATGATTCAGAGAATATGAGAATCGTCACATATACTCTGTAGGATCTGGTAAACATCTATAAAGTGAAATGGCTGAATTGTTGACCCAATAAGATGTTAAAATGCTAAAAAAAAAAGTGTCTGTGAAGCCTCTGTAGGTGGACTTAAATCTGACCAAACATTTTTAGAAGAATTCTTGTGGTCAAACATAACTCAGCATTATAAAGCTTTAATGTGACAATTCTTTCAGTTCATTTCTTGTTCCAAACACATTTAGGATGTTTTTTACTAATTTTTTTTGTCTCTCCCATGACGTTATTCCTCTCTCCCTCAGTGTCAAATGCTTAGAGACAATTATGCAAATTAGGCGATGACATCATTTAGCGACTTTTAGGACAGCCAATAGCGACTTTTCTTACGGAGGAGTTGGCGACACTGGCGAGTCCTGCGTTTAACATTTTAGTATTTTATTATCATGGATGCTGCACTTACTGACTCTTCTTTACAGTCTATTATATTTCCTCTGGAGGAACAACACCTGCTGCTTTGTGAAAATGTACATAAACGATCACTTGATTTTTAATTGTTCTGTTTCTGCAGTAATATTAATATTAATATTAAAACAAATTAAAGTGATTCTGAAGACGAGAATTGCTTTCGTGTGATCATGACAGGATGGAACCAGTGTTCGTTATTAATACACAAATAAATTGAATACTCCTACATGTCGAATCTGGTGACCTCTGCCAGCCGTAGACTAATATAAATATTAACCTTAACCCATGAAAATCTCAAAGTGCATAAAAAAGACTCAAATGAAAAAGATTTACCAACAAAACAGCACTAATCAATTAAATACCCTTTAAACAAAAGATAAAATAGGATCAGTTCTGTTGTGTAGGATTAGATGTATTGTTACAAACATACCTGAGGCACCAATGAAGATCTGTGGGGTGGTCCCCCCCCTCCTTCATAGGTGTTTCACTGATAGGCCCCCGACACCTCCAGTGAATCCAGTGGTTCAGCAGTGAATCCCAGCATCCCAGGTTCACCCCCTAGATGCCATCAATTCAATTGAGGGCCCAGGTGGAGTCCTTTCTCTTCATCCATAGTCACTGGCTCCCTTTTAGAGCAGCCCTGGAGAGGTCTCTGCCTGCCTGCTGGTGGGCCTTCCCTCACCCTCCCATCTCCCTAAGTAGCCTTGAAGGTGATGTGGCCACGAACCCTCTACAGCCTATTTTCACCGGGCGTACTTTCACTATGCAGCCTTGTTGTTGCACCTCGGCTGTCAGCTCAGCATACCTCAGGTTTTTCCACTCGTGGGCCTCCTCCACTGCACTCTCCTATGGCACAGTGAGCTCAATGATGTAAACCAACTTGAGTGTGGCTGACCACAGCACAAGATCTGGTCACAGGTTGGAAGATGCCCTTATGTGTTGGATAGAGTGGACTTGCTCCAGGCTGGTGCACATGCCCCAAGGCCAAGACAACTCCTCCCCTCCTGGACTCGGCTCACAATGTCTCTTTGTCTGAGTGCTGCCTTTGCCTGCTCAGTTGCAGCTAGTGGAGTCCACTTCCTGAAGGGGGGCAGTTTGGGCTACGAATGGATCACTTGAATCCAGTAGCATCACCACCATTCTGACTTTGGTGCACTTATACTCCTCAGACTGGTGATGGGCAGCTCTAACATCCCTTTGCTGTAGAGCCCAATACTACTAAGACACCTGGGAAGGCCAAACCTTTTTGCGTACGAGCTGACCAGCCTTGCTAGCCTTTCCACCCTCATTAGCGGAACTTCATAGAGAGGTAGTAGCCACATAATACACAGAAGTAGCTTTCTTAGAAGCTGTACAGTGCAAGCCTTGATCGTGGTGAGTGTTGTGAGGTCATCCATGTAGGCTCTGACAGGTGGCAGCCTCAGGCCAGGTCTTATTAGTTGTCCACCAACCACCCACCGAGATGCCCGGATGATCACCTCCACCATGGCCAAGGTAAAGGCCAGCCATGATTCCTACTTCCAGATGTTGCCATGCTGTGGTGTACTCAGCTGTTGTCAAACAGAGCTGGATGTCCTGGAAGTAGGCCTTGACAAGGTTTGTGAGAGCTGCTGGGACCCTAAAGTAGTTGAATGCAGTCCACAGGAAGTTGTGAGGGACTGAGCCAAAGATGTTGGCGAAATCCAGAAAAACCACATGAAGGTCTGTTCCCTCCTTCTGGATCTGATGCCAAATGACACTAGCATCCCACACACCCGGGGGAAGCCCGGGATGCCTGTTTTCTGAATCGAGGTGTCAATCAGGTTGTTTCTTTGCAGGTATGATGCTAATCTATGAGCAACCACACTGAAGAAGATTTTTCCCTTGATATTTAGAAGGCTGATGTGGCAGAACTGGGTGATCTCTGCTGAGTCCTTTTCCTTAGGAATAAAGAATCCTCCGGCTCTACGCCAGGATGACTCTCCCATACGACTCTCATCAGCTTTCACAGGAAAAGGAGGACATCTGGTGTGTTTTTCTAGAGCTTGTATGGAACTGACTCAACCCATTTCTCAGAAAGTAGTTGTCGATGCGAATTCCCTGTTGACCCTTCTTTGGGCAACCTCTCTGTGTACAACTCCGTCGTTCTAAGCAGCACTTCTTCACTGCTGCTTCTGTACACACTCTGCTGGTCTACTGCCCTTAACCAAGTTAAGGTACCTTTCTTAACTACTTAACAAAGTACCATTCTCACTAATCTGATCTGCTGATAAAAACAACAAGCTTATTATGAAAAACCCCAAACCAAAGAAAAGGAGGAACATAAGGAAACACACAACAAAGAGAAAATACTCTACTGGCTGATACCAAAACACTTCACATGACACACCTGTAGTCCTGAGGGAATACATGTGTGGAATGTGCTGGTTTAGTTATGCTCTGCAGCTACAAGGCTAACAGAGGGAACAGAAGCAGACAGGTAGCTCCGTGTTTTGTGTGTGTGTTTGTGTGTGTGAGACTAATCTGAATGGGTTGGCTCAGGTCCCCATTTGGATATACAGTGCGTGTTTCTGACTAGTCCATTGGTAACACTACTAGCTGAAGGTGTGGTTTACTGTGTTATACTGAAACTTTTTAAATCTCTTGTCCTTTATTACTGCTAATGAATATGTAGATTTTACTTGCAGTTGATGGTTGATGAACATGGTGTCAGGGCTCCAGCACCTACAAACGTAGTTCAGGAACTAATACTGATACAGTATCATCTCCCACCAAGGTAAAGCTTTTAAAAAATGTATTTAGAGTCTCAACTTCGCACATGTCCTTTTGCACAGTGTAGTGCCATCTAGTTACTTGTTTTTATGTAGCATTTTCACATTAGTGCTTCCTGTCAGTAAATATTCTGCCATTATATTTTACAAATATGAGTAAAACTGTTCCACTGTTCCACTGGGAAGTACTAGATCTGAAGCCAGATCTTTATAATGTAGAAAAACCATGTTTTCAGTAAGATTTTAGTATAGAGACCCAACTTGTCAGACACACTTGTACACGTGTGTAATGGTCCCAGTAATGGTCCCAGTTTTCAGTAAGAGCACAGAGCCCTGACCTTGGCCTCGACCTCAACCTTGAGCCCACTGAACTTGACTGGACCTACTTCCATATTCCTACATCAGTACCTGATCACAATAACTTTCTTACAGCTGAATAAATAGTGACATCACAGTCACACCATTAAATCTAGTGGAAAGACTCCCAGAAAACTGGAGCTTATTATAACATTTGGGTGGGGAACAACTAACTTTAATGCCCATGGTTTTTGACATGTTCCTGGATAGTTCTGGCCACAAAGTGTACTGTATGTCATTGATGCAGAGGACCTTCCACAGTTGTGATATTTATGCTATGTATTCAGTCAATTCCACATTTGATGACTGATGAAATTTGACTCTTAAACTAGTAGAAATGGAAAGCTTCCTAATAGATCACTGACCTGCAACTTGTCAACTTATAACAGAGCCTTGACTTCTGGTATTAGTGGTTTCTGATAGCATTTCTCTCTTAACAGCCTAAATTTATTGTTTTTCAGTTGTGTTCAGTGGAAATAAATCTGATGAATCATGTTATACTGATCCAGACTACAGGTATACACAAGTCCTCATGCAGTTCATCAGATGATGACAGTGGTATTGTCTTTTTTGTCAAAACCCATTCCAAAGAATTGCAAGACATCTTCTGTCAGGGCATCGGAATGAGTGTGATGTTGCTAAGGCAGCCATGTATTCAAAAAATTCAAAAGAATGCAGATTGCAGTTAGACCAGCTCAGAAACAGGCAATTTTGCATACAATACAAGAGTTATTAAACAAGGAGTTGGAGAAATGGTTGCATGTTATCAGCCAAGCCAAGCAAAAACATCACAGTTCTTCGTACATTGCATCTATTGTCAAGGCCTATATGCAAAAAAGACATTATGGAAACATGTAAGGAACTGTCTACTGAAGCCAAAAGACCAAGACCAAGGCTCTAAAGGTGGTAGAACGTTTGTCCATTCTCTCTGTGCCTTTTCAACACCAGTGGGTTCCGACTTGAGTAAAGGCCTCAAAGATATCCTCTGTCACATGACTTATGATGAGATCTCATTTACTGTGAAAAATGACAGATGTATTTTGCAGTTAGGTGAACATTTATTCAGGAGAATGGGGTCTGATCCAAGTATACATGACTACATTAGGCAGAAATTAAGAGAACTTGGAAGACTACTTCAAGTGGCAAGAAAGACTACCCCACTAAAAACCATGCAGGACCTCATTATTCCTACAAACTTTCCACATGTTATATCTGCAGTGAAAGCTGTCTGTACATATGATGAACAGAATAATTCATATCGCATTCCATCACTTGCATTGAAACTTGGCCATTCCCTGAAAAAAATCTGCAGTATTGTAGAGTCAAATGCAATAATTGATGGAAATCTTCATCTTGCAGATTCTGCAAATAAATTCAGGCTTGTACATCAGGCTAGATGGAATGAATGCATTTCAGCTGGTGTTTCAAGTCGGTCATTACAACAGTAAAGAGGTGGACCAGTGTAGACATTGAGAAGCTACAGGGCTGCTTCGAATCCACTAACTGGACTGTGTTTGAGGAGGCGACAGTCAGACTGGACGAATACACAGACACTGTGACATCATATATAAGTTTCTGTGAAGACAGCTGCATTTCAACCAAATCACATGTGAAATACAGCAACAATAAACCATGGTTCTCAGCAGAACTCAAACAGCTTCGGAGGGAAAAGGAGGTGGCATTCTGGAGTGGGGACAGAACTGCTTATAAAGAAGTACAGACTGGAGAAAGGGATTAAAGCAGCAAAGAGAAAATACTCATTACAGCTGAGCAGGCACATCACTGCTAATGACCCATCATCAACAGGGAAAAGTCTTCAACTTCTGACTGATTACAAAGTGAGAAAGGTAAAATGGTTTTGGATACCTTATACTTTTAAGGGTAGTTTGTGGTATCCAAAATTAATTTGTCAAATATGGTAGTTTTTCTGTTCTATTTGATCATTACTGAGCTTTATAAAGTTTATAACCGGGGTCTCAAACTCAATCCACAAAGGGCTGTGTGGGTGCAGGTTTTCCTTCCAACCAAGCAGAAGCCACACCTCATTGAACCTGTGTGTAATCAATGAATCTAATCAGTGGATCTTGACTTTCAGTAATGTGTGGATTCTGCTTGGTTGGAAGTAAAACCTGCACCCACATGGCCTTGTGGATTGAGTGTGAGACCCCTGGTTTATAAGGTTGTATTTCATGTGTTGTTTTATGTTTTTGTTTTTTGTAATGAATTGGGATGACATTAGGTTCCAGGATAGCCTATAATATGAGTGTGATATTGTTTAAGTCAATTATGAAAATATTTTAACTTGATTGAAAAAGGAATTGATTGATTTTTTCTGCACAATTATTTAAACTTAAAAGTTTTTTTTACAATCCACATGACATGGTATATGGGTCACTGTCTGTTTTAGCACTTTAGCTACTTTAAATTATATTTATAAATAATTCCTGGAGCTAAATAAAATGGTTAAAATGGTGGAATGGTTAAAATATTTGCTTTCATAGCATTGTGAAAAGGTATGAGGTTTGTAGTGTAAAGGTATGAGGTTTGTGTAGAAAAAGAACACTACTTTTTTATCTATTAAAACGAGAAAACATTATATTATGAAAGTCAACAATCTTGTTCACTCTGAGTTCTGAAATTGTCCCCATTCTGGATAATAAGTTCTGAAATGTCTGCAAACTCAGATTTGTGTTTCACTTTGTCCCCATAAGTGACCAAAATAATACTTGTCCCCAAAGTAAAGTAAAATTTTCAGATGTTTAAAAAATGGTTTTATCAAATATTCTCAGTAACAGTGTTTTTCTGTTGCTTTCAAATAACACAAATCACTGTTTATTGTTTCTGTAATCCCTCTGGAAAGCAGGGTCCCCAAAAGTAGTAGATATGTCATATGTCCCCATTTACCTTCTATGCAGGTGTGTGTGTGTGTGTGTGTGTAGCACCATGCTAACCTGTGGGCTACACGTTAGCTCCTAGCTCCAGTGTAACATTAAAATAAAAACATTACATTTCAGACACCAAGCATGGCGACTACATTTGGTAAAAAGTCATTTACAGTCGAATTTCATCAAACTCCCGCTGTTATAGCTGACTAGTGTAACAATAACGTTAGCATGTTAGCTAGCCTTTATGTGAAGTTGATCTGATTTTAGCTGTTTGTGAACAAAATTAAATAAAACTTCACCTCAGGGTACAAGAACAATAACAGTTTAAAATACTTCCCGGTGCAATCAGAGTTTGGCGCGTGCCCACAAACGGTGTCTCCGAGCTGCTCTAATCACCCGCATCGGCTGTCCGTCCTTAAAGCAGGGGGCGGGGCTTTCTGATTGATACCTCATTACAACAATCACACCCAATCTGCTTCACATGATCACCTGTAGACACTGCAATAAAAGACACACAGCATGGAAACATGAGTTAGAGTACATACAGTAGGACAGACTGAAAGTGTGTTCATATACTGGGTTTGATTTCTTTTACAGAGTCATGGAGTTGGAAGCCGATCAGACTCCACAGGAGCTCATTGATGTGGAAGAGGCAGGATTTAATTTGGCAAAAACACGTCGGCAGGGTAGAAATACCACTGGGAAAAGAGCCACCATTAACACAGTGGTCAGAGAGGAGCAAATATCACAATGTGCGCTGCGATCTCAAGTGCTGGTTTGGTCCTTCACAAATGCCAGATTGGTCCCTATAACACTGACCTCCACCAACAACTGGTGCCAGAAGCAGAAAGGGAACAGGTCGGTGGAAACATGAGGATATTTGTGATCACAAGGGACAATGTATGGAGTTGTACAAATGGAGTTGGGGCTTCATCTCTGCAACCAGACTCAATTACAGAATTCTTTAATTTCTTCATGTTTTGAAGATAAAGAGCTCTTGGAAGTGTGCCTACAAGCTTCTGACTGATTTAGATTTGTTCTTCTGCTCTCACAGGTCACCTTTTCAGCTCAGTTTTACTGTGAACCTCCATCTGAAGAACACATTTCACACATGCTTTACGTGTAGCTTCACTGTGTACAACAACATCCACTTCAACTGGGGCAGTCTCTAAATGCGTTTGATCAGATGATTTTAACTCTGTGGCCTAGAAATGCTAAACTTCAATATGGATGAATAGATCAAATGCCTTTTGTGATAAAATTTGTCCATTGCAGTCTCTTAAAATGATTTTTGTTTTTTTGTAGATGATAGTGGAATGAAAAAGAATGATGGTGGTGCAGGAAGACACTGGATGAAGAATTCCTCCTTACTGTCATCTGTGGCAGCGGACGCGTGATTTCGGCGTGTCTGGCAATGCACGGGAGAAGGGAGGGGGCAAGGAAGATGGTAAGGACTGGCACCTGTCCCCGTAATTAACCTGTGTGTCTGTGTGTTTGAGTGTCCTGCATCACTCTATATAGCCCTGCGGGATTTCCCAAAAAGGAGGCTCTGACATGGAGCTGCTGCGGACGAGGGGGATTCCCCCGCCCCTTCCAACGCCTCCCTCACCCTTCCGCTTACTGGCTTTACACAGGACCCATCCGCACACAAAACGCCTAGAAGTTTAGAAAACCCTGGCCAATTCGTTCCCAAAATTAGCAGATGGGAGAGGCGGGGATTAACGCAACCTTGACACTATGTTTTTGTCCCCGATAATTTTATGGTGGCAGTGAGGACTGGATAGCTGTGGATATCCCCGTGCACACACCTTATTTTCACCAGTGACGCTCTTCCCAAAGCCCCGTCTTGAACCAGGCCTGGGTGAATTACGGTTTGCATGCAGCCGGAATCCACCAAGGCCTGGTGTGTAACCCCTTGAACACTCACTGGAACCGTATACGTCCCTGCCTGACTGTGGGTGGCCTGTGGTGAGTCCAGGATCCGGATCACAGTCCCGAACTCCATCGCGGGACATTGATCCTGGAAATGGCCAGGATCCCCGCATCGCCAACAGCCCGGGCCAAACCTCCTGTGGACACCTGAGGTGAGCGGCTCCTGGCCCTGGGGAACAAACACAGAGGGGTTAGGGGGGTTTAGAGCCTCACGGTGCTGCGCCCTCTGTGCCGGGATCGGAGCTGCCCTGCTGCGCCTTCGCAGCGCTGCCATCGGACCCTGAGAGTGAAAGAGAGAGAGGGGAGACAAAAAAAAGAGGAGGGAGTGCCACAGACATGAGCCGCCACCTCCCCGGACGGGGAGGGTCGGCTCCAGGCTGTTGTATTCACTACCTCCTTAGGGAACGCCACCAAATGGTCCTCCGCCAATACCACCGCCTCCGCCATAGTTGCCGGTCGGTGGCAGCGGACCCACCCGCTGGGCCGGTAACTTGGCAATGAATTGTTCCAGCACGACCTGCTGCAGCCGCTGGCTGAAGAGGTAGGGCTGATCTGTCTCGCCGTACTCCATGGAGCGGAACAGTTGCCGGTGTTGCTCGGGGGAGTGGGCGACCTGCTGCATGATCACCCACCGGAGGGCGGTATAGTCCAGTCTGAGGGCAGCAGGAAGCTGGGATGCGGCCAGCTGGGTCTCTCCCGACAGGAGCGGGAGTAGGCGGGCCGCCCACTGCTCCTCAGGTCACGGGAGGCGTGGGAGGGGTCAAGAAGGCTCTGAACGCCTCCCTGTCCATGACCTGCCCCTCCAGCAGGGCCGCTCGCAGTCCTCCCGAAGCGCGTGGAAGGCATTTGCCTGATCCCGCTGCATGGCGGCCAGCGACTGGACCATGGTGGCTACGGACGCAGCCTCCATGACGGTGTAATTTCCCGGGTTTCGGTACCACTGTGACACAATAAACGATCCAACTCTGAGCTTGACTGAATGTACTTTTTATTTTTCTCTCAGATACAGGCATATAGGAGGCAGAACTCTCGGGCTCTCTCTCTCTCCCTTCTCTGCCACTTCCTCCTCCTTATATGTCCTGTCGGAACACACAGATACACAGGTTAATTAAGGGGACAGGTGCCAGTCCTTACCGGTGCCAGTCCTTACCTCCTTGCTCTCCCCCTCCCTTCTCCCGCGCGTTGCCAGACGCACCGAAATCACGCGTCCACTGCCACATCATCATATTCTACCTCCTGCACACCGTTCACCTCCTGAAAGTCAGAATCTAGCCAAATTAAAGAGGGAATGCATTTCCTGGTAGCAACCTGCCCTAAAATCCATTTTTTTCTAGTGGCCCACAAATGAAATGCTTTTTGTAGGTAATAAAAAATTTTGGACTAAAATAAGTAATGTATGTGTGTTTCATGGATGAAGTAAGAATCTAACCAAATCAAAGAGGGGGATGGAATTTATGGCTAAATAATATTGGTTTGCTATTCAGTAATATTCAAAAGTTAGGAGCAACAAACTTCTGCAAAACATCTCTCCTTGCTTCAGGTCCAGGTCCTCTGTATGAGCTAGAATATAATTGTGTCCTGCATGGCATTTTAACTCGACAAGAAAATGATCTTAAGATTTTTTGTGCTTAGTGATGATTAAGAAAATATCATCTGTTTTTCGTGCATGCTAATAACTCTGAGTGAAAACCATTCTGCACACCGTTCTGTCCTTGATTTATTTCGGAGGCTTTAAACTCAACTCATTGCTCGGATCCATAATTTATTAGTATTTAGGCTAGATTTCTTTGGAAACATGACATTTCTGTTTATCAACTAATTATCCAAATACACGGTGAAGATAGTTAAATAAGGTATTACACTAAGCATTCATGGCCGCTCATGAGTGCTTAGTGTAATACCTTATTTAACTATCTTCACCGTGCACGGTGGCGCAGTGGATAGCGCTGTCGCCTCACAGCAAGAAGGACCCGTATTCGATCCCCGGATGGGGCGACCTGGGAAATTTCTGTGTGGAGTTTGTATGTTCTCCCCGTGTTCGCGTGGGTTTCCTCCGGGTACT
>JAOTRJ010000048.1:6002643-6014596 GCA_028564905.1 Leptodoras praelongus | reverse complement strand
AAAATGCCGAGGTCATCGCTCTTTTTCGGTTGCGGGACCAAAACTGTGGAATGACCTCCCCTTGAATATCAGGCAGATAGAGTCATTCCCTGTTTTTAAGTCTCGCTTAAAATTTCATCTCTTCTCACTGGCTTTTAATTCAGTTAATTAAGCTCATTGCTAATTGGTGGCGCGAGGCGGGGGTCGTGGGTTCGGTTCCCGCGTCGGCCTCTGTCTGTGTGGGGGGGTTTGTATGTTCTCCCCGTGCCTGTGTGGGTTTTCGCTGGGTGCTCCGGTTTCCTCCCGCTGTTTTTTATTGCTTTCTAATTAGCTGTTTTTATTTTTGATTGTTTGCATTAATGTTTGTAGTTGTTTAATCTCTGCTATGTTTTTCTTATTTTCGTTTTTATATGTGTGCAGCACTTTGGTCAACACCTGTTGTTTTAAAGTGCTATATAAATAAAATGGAATGGAATGGAATGGAATGTCACCTGCAGCATGGCCATTAACGTGTTGCATCTCTCCGTCGTTCTCCTCCGTGTTTGTTCCATTCAGAGTGGATTTGGTGCAGTGTGTGCCGTTCATCACGGGAGACACGTTATGTCCTAAACCGCCATTCGGGAGTCCTTTTCCTGCCGAGGTCTTTTTCTTCAGAGCAGAGGCTAAAACAAGCACAATACGATTTACATTTAATGTAAAAAAATATTCCTAACAATATTTTATTCATGCTTAATTACCTTTTTGCGGGTGTTCACTGTCCTCTTCCTCTTCATTCTCATCATCTCCACTGTCATCATCATCATCATCATCATCATCGTGGTCCTCACCTCCGTCCTCCTGGTCTTTAATCTCGTTGGCTTTAATCATCGGAGCGCCTGCTTTGTTGGGAGCGTGGCCGTCCAAGTCCAAGTCGCCGTTCATTTCCATGGTTCTGATGATGTCTTTAGTGATGCTCTTTGAAGGTGCTGACATCATGCTCCCGAGGCCTAGAGATCCACACAGCATCGACTCTGAGTGTTACATCACCGATTCTTAAATACAGACTCTTATATACATTTATGAACTGGGATCAAATCTAGCCTAACATTATATCACTGGCACAAACACGTGAACTAATCTAAACAGTAAGAAAAACAACCCAGCTACATGTGGAGTGGAGATTTAGGAATCATCACTACAGCCTAAACATTACGTTACGTTACACTACGGTCATCACTGTGGGAGCAGGATCACAGGGGAAACATGTTCACTACACACTTGCCTTCCAGCTGTCTAGCAAATTTTTCCAACTGGGCTGAGCACCGAACCAAACGTATATTCAGCATGTTAGAATAAAAGACAGAGAAAATAAATAGTAATAAAACATGTAATATTACAGATTATCACTGCTACAGTGTTACTCAGGTAGAGATGGATCCAAGCTTCTATCAGTGAGAAGTACAGGTCAGAGACCACGCCCCCTTCACTGCAACTGACTGGACCAATACAGAGACCACGCCTCCTTCACTTGGACTGACCAATACAGAGACCACGCCTCCTTCACTTGGACTGACCAATACAGAGACCACGCCTCCTTCACTGGGACTGACCAATACAGAGACCACGCCTCCTTCACTGGGACTGACCAATACATCGGCCAAGCCTCCTTCACTGGGACTGACCAATACAGCGGCCACGCCTCCTTCACTGGGACTGACCAATACATAGGCCATGCCTCCTTCACTAGGACTGACCAATACATAGACCACGCCTCCTTCACTGGGACTAACCAATACATCAGCCACGCCTCCTTCACTGGGACTGACCAATACATCAGCCACGCCTCCTTCACTGGGACTAACCAATACATCAGCCACGCCTCCTTCACTGGGACTAACCAATACATCAGCCACACCTCCTTCACTGGGACTGACCAATACAGCGGCCACGCCTCCTTCACCGGGACTAACAAGCCTTGAGGTCAAGCCTCTATCAGTGGGAATGACAGTTTATAGGCCACGCCTCCTTCACTGCAACTGGCAGGAACTTAGGCCATGCCTCTTTCACTGGGAGTGAAATCCATTAGTGTGTAGAACAGGTAAAAGACCTGCTTCACTGGGACTGACAGACATAAAGGCCACACCTCCATCAGTGGGACCGATAGGTCCGAGTCAGGCACAGAGTCCACACCCACTTCACTGATTAACTGGGAACTGTGCACAATGCTGATGAGGCCACCACCCCTCCTTTATTGGGACAGACTGACTGATAGGCCACGCCTCCTAAACTGAGACTATCAAGCCCAGAGGCTTTCAGTGGGACTCACAGACACAAAGGCCACACCTCCATCAGTGGGACCGACAGGTCAGAGAGAGGCACAGAGGCCACACCCACTTCACTGATTCACTGAGAACTGTACACAATGCAGATGAGGAGCTTGCTGAGAGTCTGACCTGCAGTCAGGTCTGAAACTTGGCTGATCTTCTTCTTCTTCTTCTCATCGACGAGCTCGTAGAACGGCCCGAGAACCTGCAGCAGCTGTTCCACCTGCTCAGTCATGGGCATGCTTTCAAGAATCTGAACATAAAAAAGGTTTCAGATATTTTGTTTCAGATAGCTTTAAAAAACGAATAATCATCAGAATGAAGAAACAGACATCATTACCAGTTTAAGACCATCCACGTACGCCGTCATGGCCTCTTCCTTCGGCATGTCTCCAAGTGCGTGCCATGCATCCCTAGGACGGACACACACACACACACACAGGAGGTCAACACTTTTTCTGCAGTATTAGGTAACTCTTGGTTTCTCCACACTCTTTATTCCTGATGAGTGCTCGGGTTACTGCTGGTCTGTTTTTTTATTTTCAAGGACATGCAGATGTTCATGTTTTTAAACCTGCAGGCAGTGCATTAAAGTAAACTAACCGGTGTGAATGAACCTCAGAGTGATGATAAAGTTCACTCTGCCATTCACTTTTGCACAACTAGTGCAGAAACATCTGCCAAAAAAAAGCAGAAATCCTCTGTCATTGCCATGAATAACACAAAACACTCCCATATACAGTGCATTTATAATGCATTATAGATGCATTTATATATGATAGCATATACAGTACCTTGTAATGTCTGTACATCTGTACAAACACTCATATTTACACACACTACACTTTATTAAGCATGCCGTCATAACGTCAGGTCTTATAATGTTATAATATCTGTTCATAAGAACATTATAACCCCTAATGCACTCTAGTAGCAGCATGACTGACATGGCCCTGTATAAACGTTCAGTTGCATACACAACACTTTATGCAGCATAAGACAAAACATTATAACATTATAACATTTGTTTGCATTATAACGCATTATAACGCATAATAACAGACTGAGATAATACCCTAAGTTAATACATAAACAAGTCTTTATAAATTCTCATACTTAAATGCATAACACATAACAAGGCATCACTCATGATTATAATCTTCTTATGAACAACTATTATAATGCATTATGTAATCTGGCATACATAATGCATTATAATAGTTGTTCATAAGAACATTATAACAGTATATTTACTATTAATGGATATAACGGAAGAGACTTTATAAAGCATAAATGCTGTATATGGCTTCGTAATGCTGGGTTACACCTGTTTATACACATTATATAACCTGTTCATAAGACGCTTATAAACACTAAGGTTACAATGCACTACAGAAACAGTCTAGCTATTCTAACACATGGCTACATGCACATAACACATTATAAAGTATGAGTATATGGGTTCATAGTGTAAGAATATTCAAAAATGTTATAATGCATGATATTACCTGTTCATAAGTACCTTAAGTGTTGTTGTGTAAAACATCATATAGGCTGATCTGTTAATAAGAATGTTATAAACACTACAACAAAAGGTTTACAGTTAGGATAAGGCTTTATAAAGATAGATAAAGATATAAAGAGCACATGGCTTCATAATGCCAGGTTATAGAATGCATATAATCTGTTCATAAGAACATTATAAGCACTATTAGAAGGCTTTAATAGAGTATGTACAGTGCACAGGATAATGCAAAGCTTATAAATGTTATAAAGCTTTATGAACAGAGCATTAGAGTGCATTATGTAAGATGATGCTAAGGGGTATGCATGCAAGTCTTATAATGGGCACCATAATCTATAAGTCCACATAATTCATTATAACACATTTATAATGCGTTATAAATAGGGGATTTATGGGAAGTATCCGATTTCTGATTTGTTATCAGATTATTCAAGTGGTGAAACAGCATAAATGTATGGATGGATGGGTTAAGATGGATGGGTTAGGATGGATGGAAGGACTGATTCATGGATTGATGGATGGATGTACAGATGGATTGATGTATGGATGGATGTGTTAGGATGGATAGATGAATGGATGGATGGGTTACGATGGATGGATGAACTGTTGGATTGATGTATGGATGGATGGATTGAAGGACTGATTGCTGGACTGATGTATGGATGGATGGATTGAAGGACTGATTGCTGGACTGATGGATGCATGGATGCATGGATGGATGGATGAACAAATGGATTGGTGTATGGATGGGTTAGGATGGATGGTAGAACAGATGGATTGATGTATGGATGGATGGATTGAAGGACTGATGAATTGGTTAGGATGGATGGAAGGATGGATAGATGTGCTAGGATGGATAGATGAATGGATGAATGGATGGATGGGTTAGGATGGATGGATGAACTGATGGATTGATGTATGGATGGATGGATTGAAGGACTGATTGATGGATGGATGGATGAACAGATGCATTGGTGTATGGATGGGTTAGGATGGATGGTAGAACAGATGGATTGATGTATGTATGGATGGATTGAAGGGCCGATGAATTGGTTAGGATGGATGGATGGATGGATGGATAGATGGGATGATGGATGGATGGATGGATGGATGTGTTAGGATGGATGGATGAACTGATGGATTGATGGATGGATGGATGGATTGAAGGACTGATTAATTAGTTTGGATGAATGGATGGATGGGTGGATGAATGAATGGATGGATGTGTTAGGATGGATGGATGGATGGATGGATGAATTGATGGATGGATTGATGAATGGGTTAGGATGGATGAACAGATGGAATGACATATGGATGGATGGATTGAAGGACTGATGGATTGACAGATGAATTGATGGGTTAGGACGGATGAATGAATGGATAGATTGATGGATGGATGGATGAAAGGATGACTTTATTAAACCCAGAGGGATATTCACATGTTTCAAGTCAAAACAGGATTCAGATTACAGCTGTTTAAATTAAATCAGTTTAAATTAAATCAGTTTAAATTAAATCAGTTTAAATTAAATCAGTTTAAATTAAATCTGTTTAAAGTGAAGAGGTTTCAGTCGGATATCAGATTAACGCTGTTATCTGTAGCTAATAACGGACAGATTAGTCGTGTATGGATGGAACTCATTAATCCTGGAATCATCTGTTCGTCTGACACACACACACACACACACACACACACACACACACACACACCACGCTGCAATATACGGCTTCGTATCCGTAACACCAGGTTATATAATGCGTTATATATAATTCGTGCACTACAAACATCAGCAGAAGAAAGATTTAAGTACTTATTACACCAAGTGTTCTTTCAACCCAACAAGAATGTGGCTTAGGAGGTCGAAGTCCACCTTAAAGTCCACAGATTATCACCACTTTATAACACCGTGAAGCAGAGATCTGCTGATCAACACCACAGAACATAATGCTCATAATGCTGTGTGATGTGTGACGTGTGCTGTGTGTTACCATTTGACTTTCCCGACCGGATCCCAGAACCCCGGGCGAGGAATGCTGCATGGGCCCTGAGTTGCCTGCTTGTAGTAGCTGTAGAATTTCAGCATCATTTCGTTGGACGGTTGAAAGGAACCTGCGATATCAGACGAGCATCGTGACTTAAAGGTGCTCCTGCTGACAAATCTGTACTTTAATGCTTATTCATAAAAATCATAAACATTTAAGCTTTCAGTAACGCCGTCTGGAATGTTTCCATTGAAGCGTCTCGACCAATCAGGTTACAGGGGCGGGGCTAACTGCTATCACGGTTCTCTATACTGATGTCTTCTTATTTCTCCACTCAGGTTGTTGTTTATTTTCACAGATCATGCTGCCCTTCTGTTTCAGTAACCCGTGTTAAATATTAACACGTATATTAACGTATATTAACGGATCAGAACAGAACACTCTTACCCCCTTCACACAGCTGCACAGGAGTTATTCAATATCTCAGCCCAACACCTTTCTACACACTTTACCCAGTCCTGTTCTTATCCTCTTTGTCTCACTTAGTTTCACACACACACCTAACATTCAAGGAAAGGAAACCATTCCATTCATGATTCTTTAATAGACTCAGATTCCATTACAAAACGCTGCGTTACAGACCTTTCCCTTGTGCCTACAAACATTATATCCTTCATACTCAAAAAAATAAATGATTATAATAAAGTCACTACTTTATCTGTGCGCTTATTTCTAATTTTAATCCCTTATCACACTATTCAATTTAAACTATTATACTATTTATATATAATGTATACTACTATATTATTACTATATTATTAGAGTATTACACTATTAAATTTACACTAGAACAAATTATACTATCATTGATCATACTATTCAATTTATATTATTATTATTATTATTATTATTATTATTATTATTATTATTGCTATATACAATATTATATATTATACTATTTTTATAATTTATAACATTACTCAATTTATACAATTTTTCTATTATTATTCTTTATACTATACAATTTTTATACATTACACTATTTTTAACATTTATACTATTATTTACACTATTCAATTTATACTATTAATTGTTATTATTTTTATAAATAATAATAATAATAATAATTATTATTATTATTATTATTATTATTTATCCTATATACAATTTTTATATATTACACTATTTTTATCATTTAGGCTATATTACTCAATTTATACTTTTTTATAATAATAATAATAATAATAATAATAATAATAATAATTATTATTATTATTATTATTATTATATACAATTTTTATATATTATACTATTTTTATAATTTATAATACTATTAAATTTATACTATTATTTTTCATTGTTGCAATTATTATTATTATTATTATTATTATTATTATTATTATAGTACTATATTATACTATTATAATTCATCCTATATACTATATATATTTTTATACTATATATGTTATACTATTTTTTATCATTTTTAATACTATTCAATTTCTATTCACTTATATGATTTATTATTATAATTATTATTATTATACTATTATAATTTATTCTCTATACAGTTTTTTATACATTTGTATACACAGTATTTTTATCATTTATCAGACTGTTGAAGCTCCCTGCTTTCCAACACATTCTTCAGTTATTAATCATTTCATTTTGCTGCTTCTAATGATTATAATTTGCTGCAAAAATCTAGATACATTCGCATCACTTACTGTCCTGAAGGACTTAATGAAATGCGTTTTAATTTTGTTTTACGTGTTTTTTGTGTCGTTTCTTTCCCCTTTTCTCTTCCTTTTCCTGTTGTCTCTCTTATCCTCACTTCCCCGCTCCAACAGTTCTTCGGCATAGTAAATAAGAACCTGCTCTTAATGTCTTACCTGGTTAAATAAAGGTTCAAATAAAATAAATAAAAGTGTTATGCATAGATGAAAAGGTGACAAGCGACAGAAAGACTCAGAGAGAGTCACGGTGCACAGATCTCTTTTATCACTGCAGCTTATAAATAATTACAGTTTGGATAGTACAAGGATGGTTTGTATGAGATGATCCGCTCTGCTACAGGTGCTGACGGACACTGTGGGTGGGTCACACAGACACACAGACACACAGACACACACAGCACCCATGTGCACACCTGTACTGCAGGTAACATGCAGGTGACATGCAGGACTCACCGTTTTTAGGTAAACTCTGGATCACTTTGACTGCAGCATCAAACCTTTGCTCGTGGATGGATCTGGCTTCAAGCTCCATCATGGCTCTTATCAAAAATATTATCAAAAATAATCAGATTGTCAAAATTACACCTGGGGAGAGAAACAAAAACACAGCAGGATGTAATCAGATACATAAGCCTGTTATTGCATGACAGCACTGCCTTCTTAGTTAATTATTACGCTCAATGTCAGCTGTGCACCTGCTTATAAACATGTTTACAGCATGCACAGAGCAAAACATCTACCTAATGTCCTTAACGACACATCAAACATGGCGACATGTTATACACTATACACTCGCTCAACCCTACATACATAAACAGCACAGTTAATAATAAATAAATCAATAAATAAACAAACAGATAAACCAATAACAATAACACCAACCCAATCCCTTACCATTTGTTTAGCACCTGCGATGAAGAAGGCGACTTCGGAAACCTGAACTAGCGACAGAATCCCTAATGACATTTACTTGCACAATGCATCTGGGAAGTGTAGTTCTACTGTATGAAAACACTCTAAGTGACATCCGGTTAAAGAACTACAAATACCACAATGCATTGCGTGAGGGTCCTGCTAACCAGGAAGTGTAGTCCATACATCGGCTGTACTCCCTGCCCTACAAAACAGTCAAGTGTTTAAAATTGTGCACAAGCATTCTTTAATGATTTTTCTTGCGTAATAATATTTTGTGATGTTTAACAGATGCTGAAAATTGGCTGCATCACTTGCGGAAGTAGATAATTATTCCTGCGACCGGATTAAAGGATATGTCATAAAACTACATATCCCAATAATCCTTTTCCCGTTTTTTTTTATTAGTATTACAATATCACAAATACTATTAAATACTATAAAAGATTATTTTTGTATTTAAACACCAAAATGTGAAGATGTACAACTTAAAACAATATAAAAAAAATTAATTGTATTAAAAAAAAATAATTTAATTAATTTAGGCTATTTACATCCGGGTGTGACTTCGCACCATGGCAACGCCCTGCCAAGCTTGTATACTACCATACTACATAGTATGTCAGGAATAGTGGATTGTAATTACTAGTATGTTAGTACACGCAGGAATCCCTCAACATCAAACGATATACATATATAATAAAACATAATATTTAAATATTTGTAAAACGATATGTAAAAAATATAAAAGAAAATAAATCTAGGCGATTTACTTCCGGGTATCGCTGCACGCCATAGCACCGTCTAAACTTTTATACTAGCGTACTACACAAGTATATCTGAAATAGTGCGCAAACTACGGTGATGTATACTACTTAGTACGGTAGTATGCGTTATTAGAAGGCGCTATATTATATTATATTATATTATATTATATTATATTATATTATATTATATTATATTATATTATATTTATTTATTTATTTATTTATTTATTTATTTATTTATTGTTGTTATATGTAAATAAAACATTAAAACAGTACACAATAAAACATTCTCAAATTACATTAGCGATTTACTTCCGGGTATTACTGCGCAACTCCATGGCAACGTCTGAACTTTTATACTAGCGTGCTACATACGTATATCAGAAATAGTGCGCTAGCTACGGTGATGTATACTAGTTAGTACGGTAGTATGCTTAATTAGAAGGCGCTATATTATATATTTTTATTTATTTATTTATTTATTGTTGTTGTTGTTGTTGTTATATGTAAATAAAACATTACACAATAAAATATCCTGAAATTAGTTTAGGCGATTTACTTCCGGGTATTACTGCGCGGTTCCATAGCAACGATGTATACTAGTTAGTACGGTAGTATGCGTAATTAGAAGGCGCTATATTATATTTATTTATTTATTTATTTATTCATTAATTTATTATTGTTGTTGTTGTTGTTATATGTGAATAAAACATTAAAACATTACACAATAAAATATCCTGAAATTAGTTTAGGCGATTTACTTTCGGGTATTACTGCGCGACTCCATGGCAACGTCTGAACTTTTATACTAGCGTACTACACACGTATATCAGAAATAGTGCGCAAACTACGGTGATGTATACTAGTTAGTACAGTAGTATGCGTAATTAGAAGGCGCTATATTATATTATATTATATTTATTTATTTATTTATTGTTGTTGTTGTTATATATAAATAAAACATTAAAACATTACACAATAAAATATCCTCAAATAAGTTTAGGCGATTTACTTCCGGGTATTACTGCGCGACTCCATGGCAACGCCTAAACTTTTATACTATAATAGTGCGCTAGCTTCGGTGATGTATACTAGTTAGTACGGTAGTATGCGTAATTAGAAGGCGCTATGTTATTATTATTATTATTATTATTATTATTATTATTATTATTATTATATGTAAACAAAACATTAGACATTAAAATATCCTCAAATTAGTGGAGACAATTTACTTCCGGGTATTACTGCGCGACTCCATGGCAACATCCAGTCCAGACTTGCATACTAACATACTACATAGTATGTCAAGAAATAGTGTGGCAGCCGTAGTGATGTATACTAGTTAGTATGTGAGTATGCGTAATTAGAAGGCGCTATATTATATTATATTTATTTATTTATTTATTGTTGTTGTTGTTATATATAAATAAAACATTAAAACATTACACAATAAAATATCCTCAAATAAGTTTAGGCGATTTACTTCCGGGTATTACTGCGCGACTCCATGGCAACATCCAGTCCAGACTTGCATACTAACATACTACATAGTATGTCAGAAATAGTGTGGCAGCCGTAGTGATGTATACTAGTTAGTATGTGAGTATGCGTGCTCAGAATTCGCTAGCAGGAATCCTGGGCACCAGATGAGGGAGCTTTTTCTCTTCTTTCTTGATTTCTCCCTCTCTCTCCCTCCCTCCCTCTCTCTCTCTCAGTCGGTTTCCTCTGTGTGTGTGTGTGTGTGTGTGTGTGTGTGTTCAAGGCCCGGGCTTGTGTGTGGCTTCAGTCAAAGGGAAGACGCGGAGTTAGTATGCGGAGACATGTAAGATGGCAGAGCTGCAGATGTTGTTAGAGGAAGAGATTCCTGCCGGGAAGAGAGCTCTGGTGAAGAGTTACCAGAACCTGAGCAGGGTCGCGGATTACTGCGAGAACAACTATGTCCAGGTAAAGCCGAATGATTTCTGAACAAATAGGAAGCATGGAGTGGAGTGTGATCCGTGTGTGTGTGTGTGTGTGTGTGTTGCTCTATTGTCGGGAAACATGGACAGGAAATCATGGCTGTAAAGTCAATAAGCGCCACTTTTCATTTCTCCTCTCATCTCGTTTTACACACACACACACACACACACTCTTCTCAGTGTTTCACTCTCGGCTCTGAGCCTTTCTGAGCGGGTTGGATTGTCCCGAGGGTGTGTCGGAACAGACCGTGTGTTGTGGGTCTGACGGGGAGAAATGCTGCTCTTCCTGCTCCACATCTCCACAAACTTCTCCGTGTGGAGGAAACACACAGCCGAGCGGCGGAGACAAACCTGTGGGCAGTTACAGGAGGGACAGAGTTCTCCTGCCTCCATTAATCCTGCACGGGCTTCCCTTTCAGTCCAGGGCTTTACTCCAGCACAACTCTCTGTGAGAGAGTGTGTGTGAGAGAGTGAGTGTGTGTTTGTGTGAGAGAGTGTGTGTTTGTGTGTGAGAGTGTGTGTGTGTTTGTGTGAGAGAGTGTGTGTTTGTGTGTGAGAGAGTGAGTGTGTGTTTTTGTGAGAGAGTGTGTGTGAGTGAGTGAGAGAGTGTGTGTGAGTGTGAGAGAGTGTGTGTTTGTGTGTGAGTGTGAGAGAGTGTGAGTGTGTGTGTTTGTGTGTGTGAGTGAGTGTGTGAGAGTGTGTGTGAGTGAGTGTGAGAGAGTGTGTGTGTGTTTGTGTGTGAGTGAGTGTGAGAGAGTGTGAGTGTGTGTGTGTGTGTGTGAGAGAGTGT
>JAOTRJ010000048.1:4122540-4132727 GCA_028564905.1 Leptodoras praelongus | reverse complement strand
CAATGTGCAATTAATGAAGATTGGCCACCAGGCTGGTCCAGTTTAGCCATGAAACCTCCCACACTAACATGACAGGTGTTCCAGTTTCATTGTCCAACCCCTGTATATGTTCCTGTCATTTTGCATGGTCTGACATGACAGGTGACATGTTCTAAGATGTTTAGCGTGTCTAGGTGTAAATATCAGGAAATGAGAAGTGGAATTCTGATCCGCTCTCTCATATGGATCTTTCCATCTCAAACCCAAACGGCTTTAGCGTATAGTGAAAACAGAAACTAGCCGCTCCGATACGACCGCGCGTGACGATCTCTCTGATCATCAGATCCAGATATTTTGTGAATATTATTCCACTCCACCATGTCACCATGTAGATGTTTCACAAACACGCCATTTAAATTCCACCTGAACGATCAGCACCATAGCGAAAAAAAACTACACAACAAATCTGCATCACCGTGATTGTGTTTGTTCTAGATCCTATTAAAAATCATCGACAGACAGAATTCCCATCGGCGCTCGGAGCACATTTACTTATTGCTGTAATAAAATAAATAATAAAACATTCCTTGCGAGTTAATCGGGGTAAACAACTCTCGACTGCAACTGGATGCAACTTTGCGAATGCTGAAACGCTATTGTTTGCCGACCGTGCTGTTTATCGATGTACTGTGTGCAACACTCTGGTGGAAACCCTCCTGCTTTTTCACACCGGGGCTTGAGTAAAGCTCAGCTGTGCACATGTCTGCTGAATCGGAGTGATTAAAAGCTCACTCAAAGCTCCAAATTGCCTTCACCATGAACAATCAAACCCATTTGGTTCTAATTAATGCCATCATGGAGTCTAGTTTCTATAGCGACGACTCCTTCACAGGGACTTGGTATGCTAGACGCTCCACATGCATGGATTTAAAATGGTGTGGTTGTCCTAAGGCATGGAAGGAGTCTCCAGTGTCAGTGCTTTGTGTTAAACACCACCTGTTCTGTATCTGTGTGTTCTGGCACGCCAATTATTCTGATTGGTTTGTGCCATCTAAAAAAGGTCACTATGCTGGACCTGGGGAATTATGGGAGCTCGGGCTGCCGGTCCACCAGTGGGTATGACTTTCATTCTTCACACTGTGTGTCATTGGCACCAAGAGGTGCCTGGGTGCTCATAAACCTCTGCCTGGCAGCAATAAGGGCATCAGTCCAGCAGGAACTGGAACATCTGAACTTTCCCTTTAACTGTGTGTGGCTTGTTTCAGAGGCTAAAAAACACTAGGGCACTGCGGCAGAGTTGAATATGAAAGAGCTCCTAGTCTGTAATGATTCCCATTTAATACTTTTACAGCCGCGAGTTGCAGTCTCTAACGAAAGACTTAAACACTCCACTTTGTGAAAGGTCACTGTAATAAAATACCTACCAAAGGGCACTGCTATAACGGAAATAAAGTTCTGCAGGTACACCAGTTCTCATGATCGATCACGCATCGCCTAAACACCCGGTCTCTGCTTTATACCTGCACCAAGAAACGTATCTGTTACAGCAAGCCCTTTCTAGCAGACTGCATCATTCATGGAAGCTCCTTGGAAGCTCCACAGACATTCTAATGTTTTGTTTTGACCTCTCTGGAAAATTTATGCTAATCCCATTGAGATCTATTAAGATCTCAGCCAGATTTGAGAGCTGTATAAGATTAGACATTAAATACCATACCCTGATATTCATAAACACCTGTACAACTGCTCCTTGGTGTGTCAATCATGTGTTAGGTTAAGTATTTCAGAAACGGCTGATCTCCTGTGACCTTCTCATACAATAATCTCTAAAACGTCAAGAGTGGGCCAGTTCTGCAGATAAAACACCGTCTTGATAAGAGAGGGTCAGGGGAGAATGGCCAGGCTAACGGGTATCTCCAACCACCACTCTTTAGAGCCATGGTGAGCAGAAAAGCATTGTATAGCACTCACCCAAAACGGATAGGTAAAGATCTTCATCTGTCCAGTTTGCCCATTACAGCATCAGATTGCTCCTTCCTCAGTGCTCAATGCTAATTGTAAGTACAATGCCATATTCATCTTAGTGAGATACTTCTTAGAATTGTGCTTGCACAAAGCGAAATTGAACCTCCGCATTTAACCCATCCGTGCAGTGAGACACACTAGCGAACACTAGGGGGCGGTGAACACATGCCTGGACCAGTGGGCAGCCCTAGCCAGGGCACCCGGGGAGCCAATGGGGGTTAGGTTCCATGCTCAAGGACACTTCAGTCAAGTCCTGTTGGCCTGTTGGCTTGCGATCATGGGGTAGACACCCTCACCACAACACCACGACTGCCCCACCTACACCTACAGTCAATGCTAGCTTAATTAGAATAAGTATTGGTACAAGTATAGTTTTGGTGCCTATTTTCTTCTTTTTGGCTCTTTGCGAGTTATGGATATGGTCACCATGACAACAAGTATAAATAACGATTCGGGACAGGCTATATGCTACGCTACTGTCTTCTCCACTCTGTATCTAAATGACAAGAAGACTGAATGATGAATCTATTTATTTCATTTATTTACATAAACGATTTATAGGCTGCAGTGCACGGATGTAGCAACTGTAGCGTGGGGGTGGTGATGTAAACATTGACAAACTGCTGTTGTACATAAGGAATAAAACACTTAGGCACAAGCTGTTGAAGTAAAATAAACAGTGTTGGGGGTGGTAACAGAACACCGCTTCATCACACCATCGCAGCATGGATTATTTTGCTCTAACAGCATGACCAGCGTTGTGTGCTAGTCCTGTGTTCATACATACACAAAACATTTACTTTCTGCAGCAGCGCTCAGACAGTAGGTTAGAACACAAATAGTGCTGTACATACACATTAAATATGGCCATGCTAATGCGCTCCATACCTTCAACACCCATTAAGTGGGCTATAAAGCAGGCTGTAAAACCAGCTATAAAATAGGCAACACATTTAGGCCCTGAAAGATTTCCAATTCACGGTTCAGTGCACAAATAATGTAGCAAACAAGTTGCTGTATAATCACAGCAGTAAACCGAGTCTAAATAGTTTATATTAAATCCCAGAGTCATTGACAGGCCACGAGGATATGCAAAGTATGGACATGACTCTGAGACCTGTCGGATTAATTGTACACATGGTTAAAGAATAAAACACTCGGGGGTATGCTGCTGGGGGAGAATAATCAATGCTTGTGTGGTGCATTGAAGCTGAGTTACTGTTATAGCCCTAAAGGCAATTTTTTAAATAACAGCATGATTGCTTATGAATCAGCTTGTGAAATATATAGCCATGGTGCAGGGGACAGGATGGGGCTTAACAGCGATGAGGAGCAGAGTTAGGAGCGTTAGGGGTGTTGTAAGGATGGACAAAGGTGATGTAGGGAGGGACCAGGTCATAGCAGGGTGAGGTGGAAACAGGGATGGGGCAGAGTGAGTCAGGAATGGGGCAGAGTGAGTCAGGAGTGGGGCAGAGTGAGACAGGGATGGAGTACTGTTGGGAAGGGGATGAGGCTGGTTAGGACAGAAAATAAGCAGAACAGAACAGAGATGGAGGAAAGTGGGATATGGATGGGGATGGGGCAATGGAGGGTGGGTCAGAGATATATAGAGGTATATTGGGAGAGGAATGGGGCAGAGTGAAATGGGACTGAGCAGAGTGGGAAAGGCATGGGGCAGCGTGGAACAGGGATGGGGCAAACTGGGACAGGGACAGTGACAGGGCAGAGTGGGATAGGGATGGGGCAGAGTGGGACAGAGACAGGGCAGAATGGGACATGGACAGGTTAGGGTGGGACAGGGATGGGGCAGAGTAATACAGGGACAGGGCAGAGTGGGACAGGAATGGGGCAGGGTGGAACAGGGGTGAGGAAGGGTGGGACAGGGGTGAGGCAGGGTGGGACAAGGTGGGGCAGGGATGGGGCAGATTTGGAGAGGAGTGCAGCAGAGTGAGAGAAGGAAAGGGCAGAGTGAGACAGGGATGAGGCAGAGTAGGACAGTGATGGCCATGACAGGTGGGACAGAGAGAGAAGGCTAGGAATGGGTTGGGGGTGGACGATAGTGGAGCAGGATTGGGCAGGTGCAGGGCTGGAGCCATGATTGCCATTCTCTCAGTGTGAGTACAGAGCATGTTCACAAATCCAGTGCTCTGTACAATGACTTCCCTAATAAGTGTCACAATATTTGTGGTGAAACTTTCCACCTTCTCAGGTGACTCATCCTCCTCAGGCTATGATCACCAAACTGACAGATACAAATATTACATTATGTGTATCAGTCTATTAGGAAAATTGTCGTAGTGTCATAACCGCATCTATTGGAAGGAGTTTACCAGTAATTACATCCTGTTTGGCAAGCAGTCAGCAATTAGCTTAACTGTCTGACGGAGATGTTTTTCTCTCTCTTTGTGCTTTGATGGCACTCTTGCAATCAAGGATTTGTCACGGTTGTCATCCTGTAGCGCTGCATGAATCCCAAAATGTTATTAACACATGAATAGACAGTTGATCCTGCTGACTGGCGCTCTCTGGATGAGTGTACTCGATCTGCTGCCAAATCTTTTTGGAGAGTTGATGAGTCTGAAATGATTAAGTGCAGGCTGTTAAACCTACGTTTATGTTTCTAACATTAGGTAATAGAAACACAAGGGTCGTTGAGGAAACCTTAATGCACATGTCGGGTATAGGACGCACAGTGCAGGGGATCTGAAAACGTTCCTGCTTTTGTGATCGGAGCAAAAGAACATGGCAGAAGATCAGCTCTATCAGACTCACATGCCATATATTTCTGAGTACAACCCTAGGACACATGTTATACTGTTCATCAGTCAAGTTTGTTGGTTTATTTTTAATCTATTTAGTATTATATTTTCCCCCAAGTTCCACACACTTCCCCAGAACGCCGAAAAGCAATAAATCCATTCAAATACAGGAATGTTTGGGAAAGCTTATCTATCTGTCTAGCTGTTAAAGCATAATTCTCAAGTGAGGGCCGAAGACCGGCTCTCGGCCTCATATCAGACTGCCAGGGATCAGAGCTGTCTGTATTTCTTTACTTACTGTATTTTTCAGAATATAAATCAGGCTTCCTATATCCTGTCTGCTAACAAAAAAGTGCCTTGAGTCCTGGCTTGCGTAAGTATTCACGCCGCCCTGAACAGTACCACAGTTCCTAGTTTTACAACATGCAACTGAATAATTGAATTCAATATACGTCATACATCTAGCCCATAATATTAAAGTGGTCGCTATGCAACCCATAAATTAGCTCTGTTGCATCCAGTCTCCATTTCTAAATGGTATCAATATAATCAATATAAATATCAATTAACTAGAACTTGTTAGAGAACATACCAGGCTTAGAAGGTTAATCTTGATTATCCTGATCCTGAGCACAGCCTTACATCTACTGAGCACGCCTTCGTGGACTGAATACTATCAAATCCACACCTCCTGTATTACATCAGGAAGATCCACTAGATGGAGCATTATAATGTTTCTGAGGAGTGATGGGGATCAGTTCTATCTACAGGACCTGTTATATCTGCCCCAATACCATTACGCCAGCTGATATTAAACTGTGAAACTCCAGTTATGCAAATGACCCTTTCACACCTTGTCTCGAGAAAACAATATGGCAATCAATAATCAATATATCGATGTTTTATGACAGCTCTCAAATACACCTACACCAACACTATGATGATGAAAAAGGAGCTATGGAAACAGGTCTATGATAAACTGTACATGGATACGTCAGCACCAGGTTATGAGGAAATCTCAAATTTGTGCAAGAATGGAGTGATGTTAAATGCATTGTTTAAAAAAAGATGGAAAAGCAACAATACAACCGTGACTCCACCTTGAGGACATTGTAACACCAACATTTAAATGTAGTCAAAGAAGCAACGAAGCAAAACCCTGACCCTCACCTACAAAGCAAAATTGGACCTGCACTCTCATACCTCAAAGCTCTCATCACCCCTCACACTGCATCTCGCTCACTTCGGTCCTCCAGCACCGCCCGACAAACCACAATGTCATCTGTGAACATCATATTCCATAGAGACTCCTGTCCAACCTCCAAGACCATTGCAAACAAGAAAGGACTCCGAGCTGACCTGTGATGGAGTCCCACTTCCACTTCAAACCTGTCCATCATTCCTACTGCACATCTCACAACTGTCACACTGTGAGGACATTCTCCTTCAGGATGTTCTGATAGAGAGCAGAATTCATGATTCCATCAGTTATGACAAATTGTACAGGTCCTGCAGAAGCAAAGCAGCCCCAGAACATCACACTACCTCCACCATGTGTGACTGTAGGTCTGGTGTTCCTATGGTGGAATGCAGTGATGGCTTTACACCAGATCTTCCAAAGAATTCCATATTTCACTCATCGGTCTACAGAATATTATCCCAAAATTCTTGTTGGTCATCCAGATGTTTTATGTGCAGATGTGAGACCTTTGTTTTCTTTTGGTCAGCAGTGTTTTGCTCCCATGGATGTCATTTCTGCCCCGTGTCTTTCTTATTGTGGAATCATGTACACTGACTGTAACTGAGGTAAGTGAGGCTGCAGGTGTTTAGATGTTCCTCTGGGTTCTTCTGTGACCTCCTGGATGAGTTATTGATGAGCTCTGGGTGATATTTTGGTAGGCTGGCCACTCCTGGGAAGGTTCCCCACTGTTCAAACTTGTCTCCATGTGTGGATAACGGCTCTCACTGTGGTTCTCTGAATTCCCAGAGCCTCAGCAATGGCTTTGTAACACTTTCCAATCTCTTTAGAACATGACATCATGAGCTGCTTTTTGAGACCTTCTATCCTGCTATTTATAAATACAGTATATATTTATTTAACCCGGTTTTCCTTTCCTCCTCCCTCTATCGGCTGGGCTGAAACGTAACCTCCCAGCCTTCCCTGCACTTGGGTCCGCTCCCGTCCCCACACCGTAACAGATGGACTAAACAATCTAATTAAAAACTCCACTGCCATCTCTCCTAGCCATTTCCATGCCTCCACTGGTATGTCACCTTGGCCAAATGCCTTTCCACTCTTCATTCTCTTTATAGCTGCCCTCACTTCCTCCTTGCTAATTTGAAGCACTCCCTGGCTCACTACCTCTACATCATCCAACCTCTCCCTCTCATTTTCTTCATTCATCAGCTCCTCAAAGTACTCTTTCCACCTTCTCCGTACACTCTCCTCATTTGTCATTCCTCATTTTGCATCTTTTATCATTCTAACCTGCTGAATATCCTTCCCATCTCTATTTCTCGGTCTGGCCAATCGATGCAAGTCCTTTTCACCTTCTTTAGTGTATAATGTCTCATACAGCTTGCCCTACACCTTTTCCTTAGCCTCCCGCACTTCTCTCTTTGCCTTATGCTGCATCTCCTTGTACTCCTGTCCATGCTCTTCATCTCTCTGTAGATCCCAGTTCTTTTTTCACCAACCTCTTCCTTCTTAAACTCTCCTGCACTTTCTTCATTCCACCACCAGGTCTACTTTTCTTCCTTCCACTGAGCAGATCTTACACCATGTACCGTCCTGGCTATTTTCCTCACCACTTTTGTGATGGCTGCCTAGTTGTCCAGCTCTCCTTCAGCACCACACAGGGCCTGTCTCATTTCTTCTCAAATTGTTCACACCACTATTTTCTTCCCTTAACCTCCACCATCAGATCCTTGGTTCCACCCCCACTCTCTTCCTCCTCTTCACTTACAAATACCACCAACCAATGCTGTCTAACTACACTGTCCCCTGCCACCAACTGATAGCCTCCAATTTTCAGCCTTTTCGGTTGCATCTCCTACATAAGATACAGAAAAAACACTTATATGTCCACCTATGTTCCTCCTTCTTCTTAAAATATGTATTCACTACAGCCAATTCTATCCTTTTGCAAAATTCACCACTGTCTGCCCTTCCTTATTCCTTACCTCCATATCTACCCAACACCTCTTCTGAATCCAGATCATCCTCACACTCAGTGCTTTAAAAGTTGCTTTAAATGAGGAGTTCTCAAACTTCCTGTCACCAAGGGCCCCTTTAACTGATGACTGCATTCCAGAGACTGATTACAGATTTAATAAACATAATCCAACTACTTAAATATTAATTTATTTATCAGAAGCATTTAATTCCTGAGCTGTACCCTGACAGAAAACCATGAACCTATTTATAGACCTAACTGGTTTGAGTTATTGGATTAAACTCATTTAATTTAAATGGCCTGTTCAATAGTCTAATAACTATAATTTTAAATAACCCAATAAAAAATGTAGATTTAATCATGGTTGATCTGATTTACACTATTGTCAGAAGATCATAGACCCCCTGGCTATAATTCATGAATCCCTGGGGTTCTGCAGACCCCAATTTAAGTTCCTCTAGCCAAGATGAAGAAATCTACCAATAGATGACCAGGTAATGCAGACATTAGTCAGTGACCCAAGAGGCTAACTTCTAGTACAATGATATCACCACTATGCTTCATAGATCTTGACCAAGAAGAAGACACCAACATAAAGTCAGAGACCCAAGACATGAAGGGAAACTCCTGAAGTGATGCTCCTACCACCATGCTTCACAGACCCAACTGTAAGAACCACTGGTCAAGAGGAGGGCATCCACAGTAAAAGTCAGTAAAAAGGTGAGTAGTGAGTTGGCCAAAGAACCGATGGAATCATGAAAATATCTTACCACCACCATGCTTTCTTATCAGACCCGCAGACCTTTTGGTCAGCAGTGTTTTGCTCCCATGAAGACGTTTCTGCCCCGTGTCTTTCTTATTGTGGAATCGTGTACATTGACTGTAACTGAGGTAAGAGAGGCTGCAGGTGTTTAGATGTTCCTCTGGGTTCTTCTGTATCCTGGATGAGTTACTGATGGGTTCTGGGTGATATTTTGGTAGGCCAGCCACTCCGGGGAAGGTTCACCGCTGTTCAAACTTTTGCGGATAACGGCTCTCACTGTTTAAGAACCAGTTTAACCAATTTAAGAACCACTACTTTAGAAACCGTAAGACGCCATCTTCTGGAATTGTTGTACCTTCATTGCACATCGTGCAGTTGGTCATTGCGTTCCCATTTCACTCCAGAGGAGAACCAATGCTGCATGTTTCACTTCTCATTTCAGTCACTGCTAAACCAATTTCTGAAGTAATCATCAAGATGTTGATTACTTGGCTCAGACATGCTGTAAGCAGAACACACTTAATAATGAAAAATGGCTTGTATTCCCCGAGGGCGCCAGGTTGCCTCATTCTACTCCTGTACACCGGGAACTAATTCCAAACTGGGACACTTCCGTAGCAATGAGATGAGTACTGGGGAAAATTTAACCACAATGAAGCTCTAATACACTCGTCTCATAATACTGATAACTTAATTTACTGCAAGAGCAGGTTAATTTACCATGGCTGTGCGTCAATATCTATTGTTCTC
This sequence comes from Leptodoras praelongus, assembly GCA_028564905.1. Taxonomy (NCBI): domain Eukaryota; kingdom Metazoa; phylum Chordata; class Actinopteri; order Siluriformes; family Doradidae; genus Leptodoras; species Leptodoras praelongus. The sequence continues at coordinate 4,123,275 of JAOTRJ010000048.1, read as the reverse complement.
CGTTTCTGACGCTGGAAAATGAAATGAGTGCAGCCATGGGAAGCGTCTCAGATTGATTCGTGGACTCTGCACTGCTGGTTGGACTCTATCGTGGTGAGAAAATGATACACATTTAAACTCAGTGCTAGAAAAAAATGGTGCTATCTGTCTGGTGCGTCAAACTTTCCTGAGCTTGAGCCTCCTACGTGAATCATCGCATGCTCAGATGATCAGATGGCCCTGTTTCCTGCCTGAATTGTAATTCTGAAACATTTGCTAGCTGCATTTAGTTGCCAAAAGCAGTAGAACTTAGGGTTTGCTTTAGACACTTCTTCAAACTTATTATGGACTCTTATTATATCCCAATGAAACAGTAAATACCACCACAACTCCAAAACAGCTGGGACGGTGTGCAAAATCACATATCAGATGTTGAAAGTGAGACATTTTACCATTTCAAAATACCATTTTACATGGTTCCTTACAAAGATTTCATAAAGTTTGGCTCCCATTCATCGAATATGTGAAAAATTTGGAACTTTCTTGATGGGCTAATTATTGAATATTTACTAATTTATTAGTAAATGGGCTAATTTATTGAATATGTGAATAGAGTGTTATTTTAATGATTAAAGTTAAGAAATTAGACTGACTGCTATGTAAAATGTTTATTGTGTGTATATATATATATATATATATTTTTTTTTTTTTACCTATTTCTTTTATTTATTTATTTTTTTTTTTTTCACAGTCTGG